>CM025667.2:4190998-4205466 GCA_014621495.2 Entosphenus tridentatus
GAACCAAGAAGACGAATCCCTGCAGTCACGAAAGCTTTAAATCGAAAGGAGAACCATTAAACACGCTCATATCGGAAATTAAATTCTGCCCGCTATGCTACTTATTTGGATGCGATTTGTGACGCCGAGTTCGTTTTTGCGTCACAACTTTTAGAAGCTCCGGGGATTTCCTTACGATGGGGTTTTTTTTTCGCTCTCCATTGGCATGCACAACACAAATGTTTTTATTGCGAGGATAATAACTATAAAAAAATATGATCAATCTGAACAGTTTGATATCGATCATGTTACATATGCCCTGCTCTGGTATCGATTTGATGGAGGGGGGTTACTCTAGGGTTGTTATTTTTTTAGGTGGGGGGGGCTTTTATACAATTTCATTCAATTCCGTGTCAAGATCCACATCGAATGCGTGGCGAAGCTGAACGCTCCGTTGTGATGCACCTTGGATCAGTTCACTTCGTGTTTTAAGTGCGAGAACGCGAGTCAAAGGTTTAAATTGGGCAAAGGCTATTTCGGTGTTTGGCAGGTTGGCCCGCAGTTTGTATACGCATGCCGATTCGATAGCCTTAAGCACCAAATTGCGCTGAAGGAATTCGTCATTCTGCTGTGCAGTATTGTGTTTCAACCATTATAGAGCTGAATATATATTTATATATTTTGTAGGGGGTTGGTGCGGGATGTCCTGAAAATCTGAGGCCCTGGAATGCAGCCCCTTAAGCCTCGTGTCACTTGCGCACTCACGCACTCCCCTGTTTTGCCTCTCCTAAACTCTGCACTCCGATCGTGGTTTTGTTTTTTTGTGTTGTTTGCTCATGGAACGTTCTGACCCCTTGCCCCTTGCCTGGACATCTGTGCATTTTTAAAAAAATTGCTTTATAGCTCATCGGATTCCCCCCAGCCTAAACAAACATTCCGATTCTGTTTTTGTGCTCGCAATCTTTTTTTTCTATGTTTTTTTTTTTTCACAGAGCCCCCAGGAGTCGCGCACCTGCATGTTGGTGGGTGCGGTGGCAAGCATGGCGAACGGTTCCAACTGCATGCTGAACGAGAGCTACAAATTCATCTACCTGCCGGTCGCCTACTCCGTCAGCGCCTTCTTCGGCATCATCTTCAACGGCTTCATCTTCTCCCGCCTCGTTTGCAGGAAGAGGAAAAAGCTGAGCTCGAGTTCGCTGTTCACGGTGAACCTGGCGGCAGCGGACTTCCTGTACGCCACGTCGCTCATCTTCCTCATCCACAGCTACGTGGTTCACGACAATTGGGTCTTCAAGGACTTCATGTGCCGCCTCGTGCGCTTCATGTTCTACTTCAACCTGAACGTCAGCGTCCTCTTCCTCACGGCCATAAGCCTGTACCGATACCTGGGCATCTGCCACCCGATGTCCACCCTGCGGTGGCAGAGGAGAAAGGTCGCCATCGGCATATGCGCGCTCGTGTGGGTGGTCACGATCGCAGAGTCGGTGCCGACGCTGTATTTCAGCGGCGTTACGCTGACCACGCGCCAAGAGGAGTGCTGGGACTTCAAACCGAACAATTCGTCGGAGGACAAGCCCTACAGCGTCGCGGTCATCTTCACGGGATTCGTGGTTCCCTTCATTGTCACCTTGGTCTTCTATTCCTTCATCATCCACACCTTGAGAAACTCCTTGTCGCTGGGCATCGTCCGGCAGGACGTCAAGCGTGTGAACGCCATCCGCACTATCATCGTCGTCCTCGTGATATTCATCATCTGCCACCTGCCGTACAACATCAGCAAGTTGGTCTTCTTCTTCTCCGGCGGAAACAGCTTGACGTGCGAGGCCGACGCGTTGGTCAAAACGTACAAGTCGATGCGAGGCCTTGTCAGCCTCAACTGCGCCCTCAACCCCATTGTGTACTTTGTGAAACTCAAAAAGTCGCGCAGGAACCATCACGCGAAAACCCGGACAGTTTTCGCGACCATCTCGAGCAACGCCAAAAATATATTTCCCTCCCTTTGGCAGAACGAAAGAAATCCAAACGAAACCAATTGACACAATGTGGACCGATAAAGGTCCAGCAACAACTGATTTAACGTCGCGGCGTATGGAAATGAATTTCCACGGTACAGTGACGTTAAGAGTTGTATTCCCGGTGAAGATACAACAACCGCCATTCGCCACTAAGTGGCGGTGACGTCACCACGACGCTTGTGCCAGGCTAGGTGCACGTTGAGGCCACGTAAAGTGTCGAACGCCCGCTGGCAGGTCACGGGGCAGACCCAGATGCCACAGGTCGACTTACTGAGACGACTAGCTGATGCACCACCTGTGCCCCCTACTGTGCCAACTTGCTGTGCTTTAGCCACCCGACACTCCACTCATCGTTGTGAGCGTCGCTCCTCCGCCCTCCGTTGTTGTTGGAGGGCGACTGCCTCCAACTGCCCAGTAGCGTCCTTCACGAGCCTCCTCCACAGAGGCCGATCTTGACACCACTGGTACAAGTCATCGGCAAGTCCACTCAGCTCCACGTCCTCCTGTACCACATCGCTCCATCTCTTCTCTAGCCCGTGCCACGCTCATTTAGCCCTCCTCGATCCGGCCGAACAAAAGCTGTTTAGGCATGTGGGTGGCTGGGCATGCGGGCCACATGACCCGGCCAAGATACATACTCTGCAACACGCACGCGCAGCATAAGTGGGGTGATACTACAATAAGAATTTGGCCACTCGGCCAAATAGTTTAACGTTCCAGACTGTGATGGTTAGACTCTGGATGTCAGAGTTTGTCCGCTTCGACAAGAGACGGCCAAACAAAATACTGTTACAAGCATGTACATTTTTACTTGGGTAAGTAGAATTTGTCCGTTAATTTGTTTAGCACAAAACTCACTCAAAACATTTCTGTGTGGCACGAACGATGGTTCTCGTGTTCTCTCCTACCTTGGCATTCGTTGTAAGAAATGTGCGTTTTTTAAAATGTTTTTGGTAAAAAAAAATCGTGTTTTTTATGTTTTAATGGTTTCTACTTTATCTTTATGTTTTTGTGTTTTGTTAATGTTTTTTAAAATGTTTGTTTAATGTTTATTTTTATGTTTTTTTAATCTTCCACGTTACATTGTGTAAAGGTGCAGCATGGCAATTTTTTTGCTTACTAATGCCACTTACTATCAGGAGGGCCTCGGTGAGAGGGAGAGAGGGCCCTTCTACTGCAGTGGTTCTTCACATTAACTGCAGTCTTGCACCCCTTTGGTTCTCAATCGTAATTTTTTTGCACAATATTAATAAATACATAGGGTTTGATGAAACAAAGTAAGTTGTAACTTACGTACCCATGCTTAATTTTTGTTCATAACCACTACTCTAGAGGGTATTTGGCCTCTCTATTCCACACGCCGGCCAGACAGACGTCTTGGAATAACAGCTGGAAGCACCAACACTTTGCGCGATTCAGACTGAAAGCCTCCGTCCTTGTTAATTTTAAAAAAAAATATATCATTGTATGACTGTCGCCGCAGGAGCCCTGTATCTCCTTGCGCGATAAGAACGTTGCAAAATCCAAATATACTGATATCATATTTTTTGATCTGACAATTTCACAATGGTCAACGGCCCCATGGCGTTTTAACTTTCGGCAAAGCGTCTGAGTCGGCAAAGCGGTGGTGTGCGTGCAGTGGTCTAAGACTCCACGTGACGTCTCTGCCTTTTGCTACGTTGACATTTCTTGACCCTCCTGAAGTCCGCCTGGAACCACGGTCTCGTCGCAATGGGTCTCTCCTCGCGTGGCTCGAAAATATGACGGTCGTTTGAGCAAAAGACGCCGGCAATTTCGAAAATGTGGACGATGCTGGAAAGCTTGGAAGCCATGTGCTCCTCCATCGTGACTGCTATAACCTCGTGTGCACACCATTGGAACCTCCTTTGCCAGTAGCAAAATATGATCATTGTTTTTTTTTTATTATGCTACTGGAAAAGGAGGTTCCAATGGTGTAAATGCTTACCCCGAGCTCTCATACTCTGATGGTGCGTTGTCTTTGAGTGGTGCGCCTTTTGGCGTCATCTGGTCCAACACCATGTGAGACTAGGCTCTAAGAAAAGCTGTCTCGGGTGTGGAACAATCAACTTCAAGGACAGTGCATACATTATCAGAGTTGTGTTTTTTGTTTGCATTCTGACTGCAGGTATTGTGGTCAATGCAAACATGACTCCTTGTAAAAAAAGGTGTTAGGTTTGTTGCCAGATAAAATGGTAAAAAAACAATTTCATCTCGTGTGCACAGTTTGTTCTCCTAGAACGCGCTAGTTGCTGCGTTCCTGAAAAACACACCGCGTTATGGAAAAATCGCCTTCAAATCAAAATACATAATATCGGGGGTAAAGCAGAGTCCGCGATAACGCGTGAGATGCGTACGCAGGCCGAACATAGACTGAGGCGCGTGGGTAGATTATAGAAGCATCCAGCAGCATCCCAATGCCTTGTGCGACGACGCTACGCCGAGGCAGCCGTTACAACTTCTGGTTCCTACTCGCGCGACGTGGTTCCGTCAACTCGGTGTATCCAAGTCGCGTCCGAGGTTTAACACGTTCCTTCGGAGTGGGCAGGTAGGAACTTGGTTGGACGGCGCTTTCGTGCGATCCGTGTCACGCGGCGCAAGCTGCGTGGGGCGGCGCGTCACGTGGTGCTGAGCCTGCCCGAGGCGCTCTATGAAATACAAATCGAGGGCGTGGCTATGCACGACAGACAGATACTCCCTGGTGGGCAGTGTGGAACTGTTGTTCCTACCTGTATTAAAATCGTGTTACCTAATACATTCAACGCGGCGTTATAGGAGAACGGACTGAATGTGTACATGCTGAACTTCTTTCGCAGCGTACGTAGCCAACCGTGCAAATCGTAACATTCACTCATAATCCTAGAATATATTTACTAATCAAATATTAGTCATAATTGTACAGTAATAATACATCACGAATGTCTTTTTTACCTTCGAAGGGGGAATGGTGGTGGCACTGTGTTATGCACTGCGAATCTGGAGTTTCATTCCGAGACACGCATAATGTGAGTGGCGAGAGGTGTATGAATCGATCCTGGGCATACGAAGGTCATCATCCAGCAGTGGTTTGATAAAGGCCAGTTACGTATATATTTTCTCTAGATATTCGTCTTATTTATGTTTCCAACGCTTGGTTTACTCCGACAGTAAACATACCGGCCAACGTTGCAGGTCACGTGCAACCTTATTTATAGAACTCGTCGTTGGAATTTTACACGGTTGGGCAACTCTTCTGTTATATATAAGTAAACATTCAACAATGCCATTTTAGTAAGGCATCCTGCATTGAGATCATCGGTCAATTCCTATATTCAGTGATTGGCATGCGCAAGGAAACAAGATTGCCCAGCGACTTGTGAGAGTTTTCCGCATTTGTGTGAGACGCAAAGATAAAGGGCCCTCTTCGTATAGCCTTTACAGACTGTCGGGGGCAAGTGCAGTTCGCGAGTAGCGCCAATGATGGCCATATTACGGCACACGAAGGGGTTGGTGGCCAGCACTACGCCCAGCCACGGTTGCCTCCCCAGTGGCGATGTTTATAGACTGAACCTTATTTGAGGTTCAATCGACCTCAGGCAGGCACACCAAAGACAAATACAAAGATCCCCCGTGTAGCCTTAACAGACTGTAGGGGCAAGTGCTGTTAGCGAGCACACTATGAAGGCTGGAACGGCACACGAGGGGGTGGGTGGCCAGCACCACGCCCGACCGCCTTTGTCTCCCGAGTGTCGATGTTTATAAAGCCGAGCTCTGAAACGTTGAACTCTAAAGGGAAGTACCCCCACCCCCCAACTCCTTCATTCGTGGGGCACACCTCGTGTTTGCAATTGGCAAACACCATTGAGTGTTTTGCCATCCGTATTTACTCTGGGACAGTGGCCTTAGTGTACTGAGTACACTTGTGCTGGTAACCCCGGTTTATCCGAGTTCGATTCCCACCCACGGCTAACGTGAGTTTCCCACACCTCCGATTAGCATGGTTGGCTACGTACGGTGTAAACGAAGTTCAATGTACACACATACATAGACTCACACAGAGGCCCACAGACTCACACAGAGACTCATAGACTCACACAACGACCCATAAACTCACCCAGAGACCCATAGACTCACACAGCGACCCATAGACTCACACAGAGACCCATAGACTCACACAGAGACCCATAGACTCACACAGAGACCCAAAAACTCACACAGAGACCCGTAGACTCACACAGAGACCCATAGACTCACACAGAGACCCATAGACTCATACAGCGACCCACAAACTCACACAGAGACCCATAGACTCACACAGAGACCCATAGACTCACACAGAGACCCATAGACTCACACAGAGACCCATAAACTCACACAGAGACCCATAGACTCATACAGCGACCCACAAACTCACACAGAGAGCTATATTTTGTTGTCCTACCCCCGCACCTCCGATTAGCACGGTTGGCTACATACGGTGTGAAAGAAGTTCAGCATCGCATACATACACACGTACGTACAGTGGCGAGCGACAATCTGAACTGATCCTGGGCTCTCTGCCCCGTTCACCCACAGGCACTGACCAGGGTAGCGAAGTATGGTCGAACGACCGCCGTGACCGACAGAGTGTGGGGAGGCCTTAGTCCAGCAGTGGGTTTTTGTAAAGAGCTGCAAATTATCTTCTTGGTTCTTTCGGTAAAGTCACGTAGAAGGGAAATAATAAAATAATAAAAATAAAACATCATAAAATACAATTCTCACGACTTTTCGGCCACAATGCAAGCAGCCGTCCTCGGGTGAAGAACAGGTCTTTCCGACAGACCTATTCATTCAGACGCTGTCTTTCCGACAGACCTGTTCTTCACCTGAGGACGGCTGCTTGCGTTGTGGCCGAAACGTCGTGATAATTGTATTTTATTATGTTTTATTTTTTATTATTTTATTATTTCCCTTCTACCTGACTTTACCGAAAGAACCAAGAAGATTAATCCCAGCAGTCACGAAAGCTTTAAATCGAAAAGCTGCAAATTATTCAATGTGTTGCACAAGACAAAAGCGTGTACGCGGACAATATATGGAACGCTAAAATGAAATAAGCCGCAGTTCGTTGTGTTGTAATGTCCAATGAAAATGTCGTGAATGTGAAGTGGAAAGCGATTCTAATATTCCGGTTTTTGTGTTTTGTTCACGAAGATTGCCGCGCGCTGGCTGTATACGACGCTCTTTCGCCTGCGTCAATACGTGTACGTGAATGAAGAGCACAAAATAAAATGGGATTTGTTGTTGTATTTACTCCTGAGCTCTAAAAATGTACCGAAAAATGTCAACTCTCATGAAAAATGTTGGCCCGGGTCAACGGCGAAGCCAGGATTTTCAGGCAGGGGGGGGGGGGGCAATCCCTCCAGCAATGAGAAATGATAGAGGAGTTGTTAGTGAGTAAGGACTTGTCCCTTGCTTTTCATTCGACACGTGTGCGGCGATGACGCAGCCATCGATCGAGGGTCGGATTCGAACCGCGTCGTGTGATCGGCATCGCGCTCGCTGAAGGTGTTGATGCCTTCAGGGAAGTCGTGTCCTGTATACGCAACTGCGCACAATTATGTGAGTCACTTTTAACTGCTTTGCCGTTACTTATTGCCAATTATGGACTCAGACTATTGTCCTATCATCTCATAGAGTCCCTGGCACGTAATGATATGCCAACACAGTGGCAGTGGGGGTCGCAAAATGCCGATTTATTACTAATAAACCCCAATGATCCGTGGCTCAGAAGTCAAAGAGTGCCGAGCTCAGAATCGGAATCGAGAAATTTGTATTCGTCCTGGAGCAAATCCGATGAGCAATGAAACTCTATTTCACAGATGCCCGGCATGACGCAGCACCGTTGAGATACTAGGCTGGAGATGTTAACTCCCTCGCCTCGTATACAGGAAGTCGTGAGTTCGACTCTGACCCTGACGCCTGCTGTATATTTGTAGTTTGCATGTTCTCCCCGTGGTCGTGTGGATTTTTCTCCAGGTCCTCTCGTTTTCCAGTCCACATTAAGAATCAACGTGCTGAGCTATCATTTGTGGACAGGTCTCTTCTGAAAAAAGCTTACCTGGTAAAATACAAAATATTTTCATAGTTCAAAGAGTAATAGAATCCTGCTAGAAAAACGGTTGATTAAACTGGGTTGCTCAAGTGTAGTGAGTCGATGGCTTCAGAGTGAACACCATTAGCTGCACACAAAAAAAACGAATCACATTACATTTGGTTATGCACCCCCACCCCCATCCATTGCCTCACCTTCTCTGTTCCCACCCTTGTATATTTATTTTAAGAACGGTTCAGCCAAGCCTGTAACAAAAAATCCCAACAAACTTCTGTATATAAGGAGCCGCATAACATGTGCCGTTGGTACGGTTTGTTTAATGACAGACTGTAGCATGCGTCGGAATCGTGACTAAATAACTTTTTTTTGGTTCTGCGCTTAATTCGCATTTTTTTTTTACAAATATCGATTAAACTATCAAGCGATCGGGGGTGTTACTCCCGGTGACAGAGCAGGTGAAAGAGAGCGCTGCCCTCCACTTTGTGGGCTTGCTATCTTTTGAAGGGATCTCAGAAGTAGCTCTGTGATATCCGCTTCCCATGGGCCGGTCTCTAACATGAGATCCGACTGGATCTTTCTTCGCATGACATTACGCCAATATCACAATCCGGATACAATTTGGAAGGATTTTCCTTTTCTTTTACCAAATTGGGTGGCAAAATGTTAACGACCTCGCCTGGTATGCAGGAGGTCGCGGGTTCGATCCCGACGCTGACGCCTGCTGTATATTTGGAGTTTGCGCGTTTTCCCTATGGTCGCGTGGATTTTTTTTTTTCTCTGGGGCCTCCGGTTTTCCCCTCCGCATTTAGAAACAAAACGCTTTTCAGTATTTGGCTGCTATGTCCACATACTGATGAGCCGCGTCTCAGTTTATTTGCTCAAATTAAACTGATTGCGACACCACAAACCCCAAGTGATGCATTCACACGTACGCAAGGTGTAAGCGTGGAACGATTCATTTCCCCCCTACCACTCTTGCGATTTGTCGAATTGTTCCAAACCTGTGTCACGATTCGATACTTACATCTTATTTTTTACCTCATCGTAAATGTTAACGGCCTCTAGTGGCTGGAGGGGTTAAACACAGCTTCGATATAGGACATATAAACACATCTCCACGTGTGATGTGTTATGCACGTCTTACGAATATAATCTTTGCACCTTTGCACGTGTTATATTCTCCATTTTTTTTTATGTGTTTGACAATGCTACTGCATTCATTGTCACAAAAACAAAAATCCTTCAATAACAATGTGGCCTTAAAAAGGAAAAATAAATAATGAAACTACTGGGCATCGGATTTCTCCAGGATAAATAAAGATTCTGATATAACAGGCGAGGTTTTGGGACATGACCCTTAATCCTTAAACGTCACCTATTGTTAATTCTATTCCTTTTAAGACTGCAGCGTTATTGACGAACGTGTTAATGTTTTATATTTATCAATACAGTAGTTTGTATATATGTGAAAAATAATCATAGGTTTTTCCGTTTATTTCGATTAAACGGGTGTTAAGATGTGCATACACCAAATAGAAACTTTTTACAACCAACCAAGTCTGCATTAACGTACATGCGGTGAACATGGAAACATGCTCTAATAACACTGGTCAACACACTTTTTCTGGCATTAGGTATTCCAACGGTTTTAAGATAATTTTGGGGTGCTAATTCAAAATCTGGCATCAGTTTTTGTCTATCACATCGGGTTTTTGAGATATCAAATATTGAATTTTCAATAAAACAGCAAATTTATGCTCATATACGAATAGCTAAACAGACATCCATACAAGAATAAGATAAGATTCAATATACAATAATAATATAATATATGCATTGTCTTTGAAACTCATTGGGCTACACCAAAAACAGCTGGCCTAGTCTCACCAGTGTCGGTCCAGATAACGCCAAAAGGCGATCAGTACACAAAAGTTTGTATTTTGTGTTTGAACATCTTAACACCTTGATTTGAAGCTTTCGTGACTGCAAGAATCCATACTCGTTGGTTCTTTCGGTAAAGTCACGTAGGTAGAAAATAAAATAAAATATCTTATCACCTGTTTTATTTCCATAAAGGGTAAAACTTATTTATAGTTTTAATAGTTTGTATATGCATGTGTAGTGGGTTCCACGGAGACACACACTTGCATTTGGAGGCAACACGTTTATTCTAAGACCACAACGGGGTAACTACATCAACGTAACAACGGGCTAACTAGACCACAACGGGGTAACTACATAACCAGGTCAGTCAGTAACACACTGCCTGACCCACAATGCCGAGCGTAAAGACCGAAGACCGAGGACCAGGGATCGAAGAGGAATAGAACGGCGGGTTCCATTTCAGCAGACAGCCCCGATCGGACCTCCCTTTTATGCCCCTCAGCGTGGCCTGGCTCCGTCTCTGCCACGCCCCCTTATAGAACTCACTAGAAGACTCTGGGCCTTACGTCACATGTCCCTTCGGTCACCTTTGGCCCACATTCTTATGCTGTCCTGGTCACGTGCCCTCTCGGGTTCAACAAAACTGTCAAGTCCTCAACTGCCCTCTCTCCGACAGTCACCACAACCATGCCGCCTAAGGTCCCCTTCCATGCCATAGATACTCTGGTGCCAGAGAGAGGCTCTAACATGCACAGTTGCGCTAAACGCCGTAGTGACTCAATATACGTCACTGCATATGTATGTAGATTCAACTTCTGTTGCACTGCACGTAATAAACCGTGCTAATCGAGGTGCGGGAGAAGGCCAACAACACTAAACACAAAAAAATAAGTTCGAAAGATATTAGTTTCGCAATCTAGTTGAGGGTAGACCGGTCAATTCACCAGTCTATATTGTATCACATCACTGATACCGGCCAAAATATTACGACGTTATTCAGACGCTATATGTTGCTTGACATTTTAGTTACTTAAAACTGATCAACTTGTTGCACGTGTCACACTTCTGAACTGTGGAGCTTGTGTCCAGCTTGATGGCTGCACATTGCTTTTAAAGGTCGTGCAAAGGAGTCACCATCCGGGTGAGTCTTGAGAACTCAAAGAGAGAGAGAAACGAGGATGGTCTCATCATATTCCTTGAAATTTAGTTTTTAAACTCGTCTGTTTAGAACTGCTTTTTGTGTTTAGTTTGTTGTTCTTCCCCCACACCTCCGTTGAGCATGGTTGGCTACGTACGGTGCGAAAGAAGTCCAACATACAGTACATACATCAAGAGTGACTGGGGCATTAATCTACTAGTTGGGGGTGATCGTTGCTGCTATTTGTAATCCCCAATTGAGTCATTTCGGATTGACCGAGGTGTAAAAATCGCATAGCTCCCACGTTCCCTTGACACTGACCCACTGGATCTCCACCTTGTGGGGTGACATCAGAGACTGTGTGTGCGTGCAGTTGACAAAACAACCCGACATCAATCTAGAATTGACCGAGGTGGAACAGTCGCATAGCTTAAACGTTCCCTTGACACTAACCCACTGGATCTCCACCTTGTGCTGTCACATCAGAGACTGTGTGTGTGTGTAGTTGGGGAGCGGTAGAGTAGCAGTTAGTGGGCCGCACTACGAACCCCGTAGTGCGGCCAACATCAGTAACGATTATCTGAACAGGTTCTGGGCCTCCCCTAGGTCGACTCAGCCTCAAATGGGTACCTGGTGCAGTGTGTAAACATCGCCACTAGGGAGACAAAGGCGGCCGGGCGTGGTGCTGGCCACCCACCCCCTCGTGTGCCATTCTGGCTTTCATAGGTGCTACTCGCTAACAGCACTTGCCCCAACAGTCTGTTAAGACTATACGGGGGATCTTTGGCTTTTGTCTTTGTAGTTGACAAAAAATGCGATATAAATCTCATACGTCATTTGTGCATCAATGAGAGGACCACACACCTAGTCATGGCTTGGCTCTGGATTGGCCAATCTAGCGCGGTTTGGCTCTGGCTCATTCAATCTAACACGGCTCGGTTCTGGCTTGGCCAATATAACGCGGCTCAAACTTCCAACAGATGCACTGAGCGGCTCAGCCAGGGCTTGCTGGTCTCAGGCTCACAGCTCGTGGAAACCCGGCGCGTGACAGGGACCACGCTTAGAGGCGGCACGGGTTAGCACTATTGGCTACGTCCAGTGCAAAAGAAGTTCAACATACATACACACGTACATAGACTCTCACAGAGACACATAGACTCACGCAGACACCAACAGACTCGCATAGAGACCTATAGTTTGTTGTCCTTCCCCCGCACCTCCATTTAGCATGGTTGGCTGTGTACGGTGCGACAGCAGTTCAACATACAATACTAAACTAAACTATGAACTATTTTGTATTTTACCAGGTCAGACCGGCTGTGAAACGCAATCTCTATTATGTTAGTGGGCGTACCTATGAATGGGTCACCCTATATTTATCCAAGTTGTACCATCACAACAAACAATCCGCTGACAGCTTCAAGAAGTGTTGAACTGTCATCACGCATTCTGCGTGCACACTATAGTGCGTGAAACAAAGCCAACCAGTTTTTGCTCGAATTTCAAAAGCTTGATAAACGCACTTCGCGGGGCATGGTATTTGAATATGAAGTCACGTCACGTACCTTTCCGAAAGATTTGCATGGGTGAATCAGCACACTCATTTTACCACGGCGCGATCTTTGTTACGCCTTTTTTGTTCGCGATCAAAACCAAATGCGAAACTATTTGTCCACGTTAGCAGTGGAGTGATCGGTGGCCGGCCCCTTGGCCCGAGTGCATGAGGGTCCGGTGGTCAGAGCTTAATTTGTTGTTTTACGCGTGTTTATTGGAAACGCTGCGAGGCTGGCTTGGAGTCGGGGTTATTTGGTGAAAAGCACTTCCGCAGTGCGTACAAAAAACCCAACTGTTTTCTTTATTTTACCAGGTAAGGCGCAACTCAGCTATATAGATATTTTTCAGAAGCGACCTGGTCACACATTATAGCCAAACTAAGTGGCTTATCACGTGGAAATTTAGAGCTGAAAAATATTCTTAACACATGTTTCTAAACGTGGAAGGAAAAACCGGAGGACCCGGAGAAAAAATCACGAGGCCACGGGGATAGAGACACGCAAACCCCACATATACAGCAGGCGTCAAAGTCGGAATCAAACTCACGACCTCCTGTATACCAAGCGAGGAAGTTAGCATCTCGCCGCCACTGTGCCCAAATTTAAACATTAAAATGTAATGTTGTAATTGTAAGGTTTTTTCCTTTTTTAAAATGTAATCTCTTGTTGGATCTCTTGTTCGAGAACGGCCCATGGGAAAAGTTTCCTCTGTGATCCCTTCAAAAGATATCCACACAATGGACCTGATATGGAACCTACGACCTCCTGTATACCGGGCGAGAAAGATAACACCTCGCCAACATGCCACCCCCTGGAGTGGACTACCAGCACCACATTTGTTTTACCCCACTCCTCCAACTGTCCAACGAAGGGGGATCACTCACAACTCTCCCCGCTTGAAGATGGGTTGCAGGAGGGCCTTGAGCGGCGAGAACGGAGGTGAGTAACGCAGGCTCGCTCAGGTGAGTGCAGCAAAGGAGCCAACTCTCGTTTTAGGCCGTGGAGAATGCGGGGATGGGGGGGGGGGTTTAAGGGGAATCGGCCCCCCCCCCCACCCCGAATCCATTCTACCAGTGCACGGGTAAGCAAGCAAAATAACAAGAAGGGTACATTTTTTTTCGAATTCGGTAAAAAAAAAACTCAATATTTCAAGAGCCACAATGGACTGTGTTGAATACGAGATGGTGGTACTCACTAAATAACGTCACACAAAGCAGTCCTTAATGATCGGCATGCGGCACCGGAGCCGCAGGTTTGCTGACCCCTGTTTGCCAGTGGAATGAAGCCAACCGCCCTGATGACACGGGTGGCCACGGCAGCTGTTGACGAGAGGGCTTTGGTAGCCGCTGTGGCACAGAGGTCGCAATCGGGTACCCAATACCCGTACCCTACTCGATACCCGGCTACCCGTACCCGGCCGCGTACGGGTACCCGTTTGCGACCCTGGTGCGGCCGGGTACGGGTACGGGTAGGCCGTGAGTCACTGGTGAGTCACCGTTTGTCACTCATTTCCCAACGTCTTGTCTCTTCTCACAATTCAAGTTCCTAGAATCAACCCACCCGCGCCTGCAACACGGCTTCATCCCAGAGGTCGCAATCAGGTACCCGATACCCGTACCCTACCCGTACCCGGTCGGGTACGGGTAGGGTACGGGTACAGCCGGGTACGGGTACCCGTTTGCGACCCTGGTGCGGCCGGGTACGGGTAAGGAATCAAAACCTGTTTGCGACCTCTGCTGTGGCATCAGGTGGACACTGGCACTGCTGGACACAGATCTCGTGAACGAGGAGCAGCGGGGGATGGAAGG
>CM025667.2:4210636-4238769 GCA_014621495.2 Entosphenus tridentatus
CCATACCTCACCGCGCTGGTCGGTGCAGATTGATCAACCATCATCATCGCATTCAGATATCGCTCGGACACTGACCTTAACCCTGGCCGTGGTTCAAACTCCATTGCCCGCCGAAGCACTCCGGCTGCGAGCTCCTCCACCAATGTGTTTACAGAAATTTCCTTTTGTGTTGCGGTGCACTCAGCTTGTGTACGACCAGACTTGAGCCTGCACGGTGTTCGGATAGGCGACTGCCATGCGTTAAACAGGGGTTAGCCTCCTGCGTGTGTCCGGCTCTGTTTTGGGCAAGCAGAGGGAGTGCAGGAGACAAAAATCCCTTGTACCGTGGTGAAGTATGGTCAAATAAACCTCGAAGACCCACACGGTGTGGGCAGAAGGAGGAGCAGGAGGAGGCCCTCATTCATTTGCGGGCTGTGAGTGCAGTCATGAATTGTAGTCGATGGCAGGTCGCCTGTAGTGGTGCTTGAAAGTGTGGGTTCTCCAACATCTTCCAAGGGGTTCTGGCCAGCGTAGAAGAGTAGGCCAAGTAGCATCAAGTGAATTGTAGGGCTACACCCTCTTTACCTTTTTCAAGAGTGCACAAGCAAGATTCGCAGCGCACAAGTATTGCCTGAACTATATAATGCACATTTCTAGCGTATGTCTGCAACACAGTACACGTGCACAATACAGATGTCGGCAGCGTTGCACGTACAATATCGCAAAGTGCTTGGACTTGATTGTACACCGTGCAAAGCTTTTTATAAAAACCAGACCCTGGGGGGGGACGAGGGTGGTTCTGTTATTGTGAGTGGTGGCACATCCAAGGAGCTATCTAGATTTGAAGTTTTCGTGACTGCAGGGATCTATACTCTTTGGTTCTTTCGGTAAAGTCACGTAGGTAGAAAAGAAATTGATGTATTTTGGAAATGGCATAAAAGAGGAAAACCAAACGGTGAGCACATCTTGTGTTTTGTCGTCTGACAAGCGGTGCGTGTGTGTGTGTGCGCGCGTGTGTGTGTGCCTTCCGGCGAACCGAGTTCGATTCCCGCTCACGGCAAACACCAGTGACGATTATTTTAACCGGTACTGGTCTTTTCCTAGGTCGACTCAGCCTCAAATGACTACCTGGTGCGGTGTGTAAACATCGCCACTGGGGAGACAAAGGCGGCTGAGCATGGTGTGGGCCACCCGCTCCCTCGTGTACCGTGTTGTGCCTTAATAGGTGCTCGCTAACAGCACTTGCCCGACAGGCTATACGGGGGATCTTTGTTTGCCTTCCTGGCACCTTAAAGCAATCAGTCTTTTTCCTATGTGCAATGTTCTTTGAGTGTCTCATTGTGTGTGTGCGCATACGTGCATCATGCTGACCAATATATTTGCTTCTTCCCACTATTCTACACTAGAATTAGTCTAATTTACAGGTGCAACGATTCGTCAATTAAATCGACCACGAGTCGATTAAAACGACCAATTGACTAATAATTGCAATCGACTACATATTTGGCGGTCTATTACTCGGTCCCCCTTTTAAAATTATGGCCACTGCAGCATTCCCCCCTCCCTCTGAAGGTGGGAAACCTCCTATAAGCCACGCCCAGTGTGGCACAGCTGACGACACTGATGATGTCACTAAGCACTGCCCATTACCTCACGTACAGTGGTACTCGTGGAAACATAAGTGAGTCTTTTTTTCCTAGCTACCCGACTGTGTTATCTGATTTAGCCGAATAGTCAAACCGATAATTTGGGGGGAGTCAATTGCTTAAATAATTATTAGACAGCCCAGCTGAGGCTCGCATTGAAAATTAAGTTTAGCTTCGCCCGTGACCCTCTACCCAACTCTCATTAAGTGGTGAAACTGAATGCTCTAACAGTAGCCATTGTTCTTCTTGGTTCTTTCGGTAAAGTCACGTAGAAGGAAAATAATAAAATAATAAAAATAAAACATAATAAAATAATAAGTGAGAATTAAAGTCACGTAGAAGGAAAATAATAAAATAATAAAAATAAAACAATAAAAGAATAAGTGAGAATTATTTTATTATGTTTTATTTTTATTATTTTATTGTTTTCCTTCTACGTGACTTTACCGAAAGAACCAAGAATATGAATCCCTGCAGTCACGAAAGCTTTAAATCGAAAAGTAGCCATTGTCTTTAGGAAGTTTTAGTTCCTGTAAGTTGAATGCAAATATTGGAATCGTAACAGTGAGGATTACCTCAAGTCCAAATTTGCACGAATTTCTGACATTTAAATAAAGTTTGAAGCTGAAGTCAAACATCATCATTCATCTTAGCCCAGCTTGGACAGTTTATTCAAACAAGGAACTGGCTATGAACGTAAACTTCGGATTTGTCCAAATCAAACTGCAGTAAATATTTGTACTGTTCATATTGTACTGCCCAAACAAGACCTTGTACATAATGCATGAATTCACATTTAAGAGGTCCTGGGCTCTTCATACAGAATGGAGAATGCACACCACCGACGACCACCCTATCCCCTTTGTGCTCAACAGACCTTGGTTAATGAGCACTGCAGGAGCACAAATCATGCAGCATTAATATGAACAAGGCAGTGATGTAATGCTTTCCATGTGCCTGAAAGTACATTAATGGTGGCATAAAGCTCCAGACACCAAGGCAGATTTAAAGTATCCTAGAAAAAAAATGCATCTGCTGCTGCTGCTGCTGTGCACTCTTCTGCTGTTTCATTGTTGAAATCAAGCAAATTGATAACATTAGAGAAAAGGCAGCGAGTTCATTTAGTGTCGATAATGTGACGGAGGTTTCTGTGAATGTAACGGTTAGAGCGAAGCAAACTATGGCCAGTTGTTGCCAGGGTGTGATTGTTATGACCAAAGGGTAGTGGTGGGAGGCGGGAGGGGGGGGAAACCTTTTCCTTCCTCAGCGCTGAATATGACTCTCTCAATCCTTTGGCGGGCCACGCAGTAACACGCACCTCGGTCACTTGTGCCGCTGCGAGAGAGAGCCCTTACAGTGACCTGGGTGTGGTAAAATTAGAAACGGCGTTGTCAGGTCAAAAAAAAAATTCCCATCTAGTGCGCAATTAGCGCTGTTAAGATGTTTGCCGCCGCAGTGATGGATTAGTTTTCGGTTGTGGGCCGTTTTGAAGTGGGGTAGGGTTCATGCGGTCGTAGGACCGTGTGAAATACAGTTGTGGTGCCTTTTCTGACCATAGACGGACGATAAAGGTGATGAATATAGTTTTGTGAGCGTTAACTTATGAGTGCTCGTTGGTTTTCCCCTTTTTGTACCTCCAGGACGAGCTGAATGCCGTGAATGTGAAGCAGGGCTTCAGCAATCAGCTGGCCTTCTCCGGCGATGAGCATGGCAGCGGAAGGAGTTTCCTCAACCAGATTGTACCAGCCAAGGTAACGCCAACAAACCTTTCATCTGTACCTTACGGTGCCCCGGAACTTGTCCTGTCTGCAAGGCTTAATGCGCATCAGTTACAGTGAGCATTACTTGATAAGAAGAACACTTTTTTATGAGTATACTTCCTGCTTTGACAAAGTTCATGAGCACCATCATTGACAAAAACAAGTTATAAAGTAATGCACGGATTCTGCAATGCTTTCCAACATGCACTAGGCTGAGAAAGTATTTTGTTACAAACAAATGGATAACAAAAGATAAGCATGCTATAAAAACATGATGCTGCCAGCTATGATGTACATTAAAAAAACATGAACATTAACCATATCAATTGGAACAAAAACTGAAAAGTGTCCAAAGTGGCCTGGAGAGACAGATGCTTGGACTTACATTGAAAGACAGCGAGAGAAACGCACGGATTATAAAATAAATATACGCTTGCTAATGACACGATTCCAATTGATGAGAAAAGTAAGTGGGCTTGGGCAGGGACGCACGATGACGAGAAGGGACGACGATTGATGGTCAAGAATAACGATGGAGTGTGGCAGCCAAGGCAAGGAACGTGTCAGATCGAGCGCTGAAATCAGTCGGTGTTCAGGTCCATGGTGGATTGTCGCATCGCGGGATAGTGAGAGATAGTAGGGGGGGGGTTTCGGAAGCCCTTCAGCAGTTGATTGATCATTCTTTCCGCATCGCCAACTGTTTGAGTCTACTACAGTGTTTATAAAATGATATTATGTAACAGAACGCCACGGGCAGTAGTTGCAGTTCCGTACGCAGACAAGTGAACTGCTATCGGTGCAACCCGACTAGTGATTTGGAGTGCCTGATCAGCCTCATTTCCTGTAAATGTTGTGGTAGTAAAATCGGAACATCTTGTCCGTGTTCTTGTCTTCGCCTCTGCTGTAGCATTAAGGTATCTATTTAAATGCAAAGTCCCCTTCACGGTGTTGTACTTGACTTGCATGTACTTGCACTTGGTTGCAAATCGGCTTCTGGCTGTTGGTTCTGCGCGACATCTCTTTGGCAGTAATATATTACTTAGCTCATCGTGCCAGTGCGCGCCTAAGCAACAACATGGTGCATTTTGTTCAATACCCTAAGTGTGTGTGTTTTACGGCTTTTGTTGTGCTGTTGCAATCGGCGTTCCAGTTTTTGCAAATGTGATGGTGCACTTAAGAGCCTTGGTCAATAAAAATGCACCCACGGCCGTGACTGATCGGCATATTCCTAAAACTTGAAAGTGCGCAAAGAGGCATGGAGAGATTGATTTCTGGAGTTGCATTGAGACAGGAAAAGGAACGCAAGAATCGGAGAACTTACGCAGGTTAGAGGCATTTTTCTTACTCAGATTTACTCTGTTTAATCTGGTAACTGTTAATAAAAGTAAGTGGGATTGGGAAAGACACGAAGCTTAGAAGGGATGGTGGCTGATGGTCAAGAATGATGAGGGAGCTGCAGCCAAGAAATGGAAACGCGTCTGAGAGGACGTTCACAGGGGAGGATAATGGAGCGATGATGACTTCAGCTCATGCGCAAGGTTCTGTGTGGGTTAATGCACCGCACGATTGCGAGATAAGGTGGTTTTCATCCAGCAGCGGATTGACCATGGCCGATGTGTGACGTTCTGCTGTGTCACTGTGAATAAGTTGATGTGTACGTAGAGGCACAAAGTGGCGTGTTCCAAGTGTTCAAATGACTGACGACACATGCAATGAAATGCTTCATTAGCCGCACCTCTGGCCCTGCGTGGCTCCCCAAAACCACATTCAGTTGTCTTGTAAAGCCAACGGGTGAAGGTTTAATAATAGGGTTTTTCCCCTTTTTTCTGGCAACAAAACTAACCTTTTTACAAGGATTCATGTCTGCATTAACCACAATACTTGCAGTTAAAATGCAAAAAAAATCACACTCTGATAATATATGCATTGTCCTTGAAGCTGATTGGTCCACACCAGAGACAGCTTTCTTTTGAGCCTCGTCTCAATTGGTGCTCGACCAGATGACGCCAAAAGGCGTACAGCTCAAAGACAATGCACTATCAAAGTAATGAGGGCTCGGGGTAGGCACCTACATCATTAGACCTCCTTATATCAGAGTGTGTTTTTTGTTTGCATTTTGACTGCAAGTATTGTGGTTAATGCAGACATTAATCCTTGTAAAAAGGTTTCAGTTTTATTGCCAGAAAAAATGGGAAAAACCCCTATTATTATATTGTGGTACTGGCAAAGGAGGTCTAATGATGAGGGTGAAGGGTTTGGCCACAGCTCGGCATGGCATATAGCTAGTGGGAAACCAGCCACGCCATGAGGACCCCAGATATGGCTTGGCTCAGATGTGCCGGTAGAAAGTAGTGGGTCCTGGAGCCGGAGTGCCCAGGGCTCACTGCCCCTTGCCTGCTGCCCCATGATCCTTGGGACTCGGGGCCGCAGAACGTAACAGCCACAAACAATACAAAAACACGATAGGAGTGTAAAGTATCGGAAAGGTCAACAGGTCACTTAAAATATACAAATAAAAACTAAACAATTTTTTCTTACCTGGTAAAGCCCACTGAGGTATTAACTTATTTTTCAGAAGCGACATGGCCACAAATGATAGCTCAACAAAAGTGGCTTAGGCATGTGGAAATGTCTAGCAGCGAAGTAATACAAACAATCTCAAAGCACATTTCTAAATGCGGAGGGGGAAAACCGGAGGATCTCGAGGCACGGCACGCACGGCAGGCACGGCAGACACGGCAGGCACGGCAGGAGCACACGCTGTGATCTACCCCCAGACAACGAGAGCACGCCACAAGCTCGTTTCAAGGACCTACCACAAGGGCAAGCCGAATATATCATACAAGCAAAAGAGTAGAACATTTTAAGGCAATCATTGATGAACACCAGCCTGTCTTTCCGACAGACCTGTTCTTCACCTGAGGACGGCTGCTTGCGTTGTGGCCGAAACGTCATGAGAATCATTTTATTATGTTTTATTTTTCTTATTTTATTAGTTCCCTTCTACGTGACTTTACCGAAAGAACCAAGAAGATGAACACCAGCCTATGCATGACCAAGTGGTGATTAAACGAGTTTGAGGAAGGCTTAGCTCTACCCTCTCGTAGGTACAGGGTTATGTGAGGCAAGGCTTTCTCTGCATGGCCTGGTGATCACCCAAGCAGTGTGTATATGCACAGTCCTTTCGTCAGTCCGCTGCTGGATGAGTGCCTCATTCCGTGTGGGTCACGGTGGCTACCTGTGCAAGCGCTACCCAGGCTCAAATTTGCTTAGCTTCTGAGATCTGACAATTTCTTGGTCATTATATGATATATTCATTCTAAGACTATACTTATCAGTTGTGACTGTGGGTGCTACTAGGGCCTACAAAAATCAATTTTTGGCATGATTACCCAGTCTTACAATTGCAGCCACTTGATATAATCATTGTAACCATTTGTAAAAATGAGTGTTGTGTTTTTGCTTATTTTGTTGCCGGTCTCGCCGCCCCATGGTGCAGATTGGCGCATACTTCAGCGACATACTCGCGGAGAAGTTCAAGCTGAACACGTTTCAGGACACGGGAAAGAAGAAACCGCAAGTGAACACAAAGGACAACTACTGGCTGGTGACGGCTCGCTCGCAGTCCGCCATTCATAACTGGTTCACAGACCTGGCCAGCAACAAGCCTCTCACAGGGCTCACCAAAAAGGTGGGTAGCCCATGCCGTGCACGACTCACAGTGGCATCGGGACAATCTTATTCTTGACAAGTCCTTCGTGTTGGTCCTGAGCAGTCCAGGCGTGTATTCCCATGTTTTTATATTAATCATTTTAAAAAATCCACAAATTAGGCATGAGTACAATAAATTCATCCCAAATCATAGGAAGTGGGTGTCATTCATATTACATCACTTCCTCTGCTTTTTTTTTTTTTCCGAAAGGGACGTAATTTTAATGATGCGTGTTGTCACTTGCTATTAAAGTACTAAGAAGTATACAAATGTTCACGTTAAAAAGCATTATTTTACTTGTGAAATCTGATGTTAAAACATTTGAATGCAATGATTCATAATTCTTAAAATGGTGGCATATGGCGCATAAACAATGACCGTTGTACATATTTAATACAATGAAATGTGAAAATATAAAATAAAATTTGATCTTGGGCCCTAAAATTTCTTAAAATCCGATATTGCAATTTCTTTTGAAACTCGTCCTTGGCATCAAAAAGATTGAGTGGACTTACTTTGCTTGGTACTAAAATAAGGATTTATACAACCCAAGATGCCAAAATGAATTTTGATAGAGCAGGCAGCCTGTTGTGTACAGGGTGTCAGAAGTCATCCCAACAAATGGATTTCATCTCATTCTGAGACGCTGCGCACTGTCAATTATTGATTCGTGACGATGGTTGCTGCACTGTTCTCACCCCAATTGACCTGACTTGGATTTTTTTCATGTTTCCAATGAGTGTGGCACCCTTAAAAATCATACTTGTAACTTGGATGAGTAGCCAGCACTGCCAGCCAGCAAGCCAACCAAACTCGCACCTCCGGTTTCTTTGTAACTTTAATCGGCGGTGTTAATCATCGTAATGTGACTGCATATTAGGCGTATGACCAGTACGTTTTTTATTATTCATATTGAAAGCAATTTTAATGAGTTACGTCCGAAGAGGCGGCACTTGGAATGTGTTAATGCAGTTTATTTTCGGACACTGTGCCTGGAAAATGTTTTGCCATTTGTCTTCGTCGCTCTGTTTATTATTGGTGTTTAAAGACATTTTTTTGGGATGTGGTCACGCATGCTCGGAATTACACTGAGGGACAGACTCGAGGAACGCAATGATTGGAGAACATACGCAGGTCAAGACGTAGTTCAAACTGTTCGGGAAAGTAAGTGGGTTTGAGGTAGGACAGATCACTTGAAGGGATAATGGGCTATGGTTAAGAATAATGATTTAAGTGGCAGCCAAGGACTGGAACATGGTAGTGGGAGACATCCACCATGAGGATGGAAAGCTGAAATTATCTTGTGTGCCGGTGCTGGGTGGATTGACACGTCATTGGAGATGGTGGCGGCTTGGGGAGGCCTTCATCCCGCAGTCGATTGAACATGACTGACGAACTTCTTGGTTCTTTCGGTAAAGTCACGTAGAATGGAAATAATAAAATAATACAAAGAAAACATTAAATAATTCTCACGACGTTTCAGCCACAACGCAAGCAGCCGTCCTCAGGTGTAGAACAGGTCTGTCGAGAAGACAGAGTCTGAATGACACGCCCCAGGCTTGGAGTGACTATTTAAGCTGGGATGGAGGGGCGAAGAGCGTCTTGACAAAATAATTTGCATATCAAGAGGAATTTAGCATATTTATGGGAAATGCAGATATGCGATTAGTACTAATTGTGAAATGCGTAGGAGGTTTGGCGAGGGGTTTAAAGTCATTATGCCCGTGTATTATGCAGGATTAGCAGCATCAAAGGGAGGGGATAGGGGTAACATTAAAAATGACTGACGATGACTATGAATTACTAAATTGGCTTCTTCTACTTGGTGCTGTGGTTTATCATGAAAATGAATTTAAAAAAAATTGCGAGACAAATGGGGATTTTTTTTTGTATAAACCTTTTTAATAATAACATCTTTCAAGAGTGTATCACAAAGGAGGCAAAATTTCCAAACAATAACTCAATAGTTTTGTTTTGCACAGGTAGGGTCCATCACTCACCATGATTCAGTGATCAAATGATCAGTTTCACCCATTTTTCTTGACTGCTGAACACATTCAGATATATTTCCAATATGCATTTCTAAAACTAAATGCACGATACCCAAAATCCTGTTTTTTTTTATTAGTGGTAGCTTAATCAACACATTTTCACAAAGCGGTGCTAATTTCCCATCACCGTTAAGCTCTGATGATTTTTAATAACGTAGTTTATCATGATCTTGCGTTTCATCTTGCTGCTATCAGGTAGCTTAATTCTATGACATAAAACAATTCCATTTGCAGTACAACTCCCGTGGTACACGCTCGTTAGCATATTTAATATATGTTTACCGGAAATCTCTATTATTGCATTCGTATTCTTGGTTCTTTCGGTAAAGTCACGTAGAAGGCAAACAATAAAATGATAAAAATATAAAACAATTAAATTCTCACGACTTTTCCACTGCAGCACACCTGATGATGATTGCCTGTGTTGCAGTCGAAACGTCGTGAGAATTTAATTGTTTTATATTTTTATTATTTTATTGTTTTTCTTCTACGTGACTTTACCGAAAGAACCAAGAATATGAATCCCTGCAATCACGAAAGCTTTAAATCAAAATGTATTGCATTCGTGTTAAATTTTGCTCGCAAATCCATAACAAAAGAATCTAGACAAATATTTTCAACGCAAATGGGTATGGAGATGGAACTGGGATGCAGGGCATCTCTGCGCCTCCGATGAGCACGGTCGGCTAAGTACGGTGCGAAAGAATTTCAACGTACAGAAGGATTAGGCGGAGACCAAGGGTGAGAGCGACGGACGTCGTAGAATGAGAGACAAGGAGAGTGGATGTGAGTAAGAAGCACATCTAGAAAAAATCCGAGCAGCTGACCTCCGTGCAATAGTGGGACTTTTGACTTCGAATAAGAAGAAGGGATTTGCTCCAACCCTTCTAAACCCTTTGCCAACATCCTCTCAATGCTTTCCCTACAGGTGCCCATTCTCAGTAAGAAGGAGGAGGTGTTTGGATACTTGGCCAAGTACCTGGTGCCTCCCATGCGTGCCGCGTGGCTCATCAAGATGACGTGCGCCTACTACGCCGCCGTGTCGGAGGCCAAGATAAAGAAGCGTCAGGTCATCGACCCATGCCTGGGTAAGCGCGCTCGCTGCTGGCGGCAGACTCGCGCGGCCTCACCACTTGCTCGTTCTCTTACGTGTCGCGAAGGCACATGTGCCAGACCAGCCGCCTGCGGCGGTCCTGCACTAGCATTTTGTTGTAGTAATAGGTTTTTACCCTTTCAACTGGTACAAAAACTGACACCTTTATACAAGGCATCATGTTTGCAATAACCACAACACAAGCAGTCAAAATTCAAACAAAAATAAACTACTCTGATAATGATAATGATATGCACTGTCCTTGAAGTTGATTGGTCCACACCCGAGACAGCTTTTCTTAGAGTCTAGTCTCCATTGGTGTTGGACCAGATGACGCCTTTTGGCGTCATCTGGTCCAACATGATGCCTTGTATAAAGGTGTCAGTTTTTGTACCAGTTGAAAGGGTAAAAACCTATTACTATATTTTGCCACTGGTAAAGGAGGTCTCATAGTGTAAAAGCATTTTGTTGCTTGTGTGATTTTGATGCCGTTGGGGGGGAGGGGGGTGGGGGGTTAAATTTGCATGACCGGCATCTCGCTTCGTGGTTCTCCAACGCGTGTCCAGGTTGTACCGCACCCACGTCACGGATAGAGGGAGTTCGACTGTACTAAAATTATATGAAATCTACTCCGCTACAGACTACTGCCTCGATACTGGGCCTGCTCTTTGTTTGCTACTGTGCGTTTAAAGGTTCCACCGTCAGCATAATCAGGAAGCCACTGGAGCTTACGCACTTTGAAATCGAGATTGAATGCTGATTTTTGTTGTGCTTAGTTTGTTGTCTTTCCCCCGCATCTCCGATTAGCACGGTTGACTATGCACAGTTTGCGCAAGAAGTTCAACATGCATACGTACATACATGTTGTTCGGCGTGCTGTCTGATACTTTACCTAGACTTGCCGCGAGCTTCTCAAGGAACTCGATTGGAAGCTTCCGACGAAATGTTTGGGACACCGTTGCCGAGTAACCTGGTTCACTCGCGTTCGATTCCCGCCCACAGCTAACGTCGATTTCCCGCACCTCCGATTAGCACGGTTGCCTATGTACGGTGAACAAGAAGTTCAACATGCTGTACATTTTCCCACGACACATGCAACCAACCATGCGTGTGAGAGAATTTACTATTTCATATGTATTGCCACTTCCATGCAAATGTTACTTTTAGGCTAATTGCAGAAACTACGCACATAAAAAAAACCCAACAAAGAACAATCAAAGACAGACGGTATAAAGACAATACCGCCAACGAGATGAAAAAAGGTTCAACATACATACACCGTGAATGGGATACACTATTTCATGAAAATTGCCTCGTCAAGGTCGCTTGGAAGCTCAAGAGGACAGCGATTAGATGACACCGCTCAGAGCCTGGGTTTGAATCTAGGCAGCTACCGTGCCTGCTTACGAATGGCTGCACAAAGAAACCTGGATCCCATAAAAATGGGTCTCTGCACTTTATTTGACTGATTTCCAGCCCTCACAGTTAAATATACATTTTGGTTTTCATGCAGAGAACATTACCCTCATGCTGAGCGGCTGCCCTCTACGTTATGCAATTGAAGCCACTCTAAGGAATCTCAGAGGTAGCTCTGTGATATTCACTTCAGCAGGCCATTCTCTAACAAGAAGGGAGTATTAACTCTGCAGAGAGACCCAAGTAGATATGGCAAGATGTTAACTCCTTCACCTGGTATACAGGAAGTCGTGGGGTTCCATCCTGACCCCGACGCCTTCTATATTTGGAGTTTGCATGTCCTGCCCATGGTCGTGTGGATTTTTCTCCAGATCCCCCGATTTTACCCTTCACATTAAGAAACATGCTTTTAGAGTATTTGGTTGCTTTAAATTTTCATGTGATTAGCCACTTCGTTGAGTTATCATTTGTGATAGCCAAGTCGCTTCTGAAAATAAGCTACAAAGCTCGGTAGGCCTTCCCAGGTCAAATAAAAATTGTTTAATTTAGTATTTATGCTGAACTTCTCTCGCACCGTTCATAGCCAACCGTGACATGACACAGATAGTACGTTTGGCATTAGTATCGGAGAATAATTAGAAAATGTGTACAATATATATAAAGTTGCTTCGGTGAATATCCATTGGCTGAGATGCTTAAGCGCTGGCATGCTCACTCGCGTTAGCCTTGCTTACCGTGAGGATTAGGGGGAAGTGCGTACAGTGCATGTAAAGCCTCGTGTTACGTGGAATACGTTAACCTTACGTTAGGGCAAGTACTGGTGCTGTTGGGAATACGTCTACACGCCAAGTATCAGCTGGAGCATGAGTTGGTTGTACTTGCCCATTAGGTTGTTCTTGATATCGTACGGTAAGACAACTGGGCTTACAATCCAGAAGGTGCTGGTTCAACCTCCCCCATGGCATTTGAAGCAATGAGCAAGTTTCTTAAATTCCCCACCCCCCCACCTCTTGGACAACCAGAAGTAGAAATGCATAAACCATGTTAAGCGATCGGACAGCTGTAGCGGGATAAAAGTGTGGGTACTGCAACCTCTTGCCCAACCAGCAGTATAAATGTGTAAACCACTCTGCCCTGGGCGTTCCATAATAATGACAGGTTCACTCGGCGTATGTATGTTATTTTATTTCCCCCTCCCATAAAAATACCACGTTCCCGACCGCTACCCCCGATGTGAGTACGGGGGGCAGTGAGCGCAATTGCCCTTCCCTCCCCTTACCCTGTGGGCACCCGGCCTCCGGCTTGTCGTCCAGGCAATGTCTGTACCTCCTCTCCCCTATCGCGTGTGCTTTGTAATGGGTTCTTGTTGACCAACTGTGTCTCATGTTTTTAAACGGACAGCGATGTGGAGTGGGATAGAGTGTGGGTACTGGTACCTCCTCTTAGACACCTGACCAGCAAAATCTCCTACAGAGGGGCCCGCGAGAGCAGCCCTCTAGTGGAACCCCTTTAACCAGCAGCGGCGTGAGCAAAAGCTCCACCATTACTGCGTTATTTTTTTTCCCAAAAAGTATATATATTTTAATTTTACCCTTGAATTCTTCGGTCGTATCGCGAAAAATTACATCACTTCAAGATTTTCACATTGTCCCACTTTTGTGCGCGCTGTGCCTCGCAGAGTGGACCCAGATCCTCATACGGTACCTGCGCGAGCAACTGAGCAAGATCGCGGAGCACTACGTGGCGACGGCCAGCCAGGGCGGCCAGAGCGGCACCAACCCTTCCACCTTGACGCCCGAGGCCGAGCAGGCCATGAAGCAGTGGGAGTACAACGAGAAGCTGGCCCACTACATGTTCCAGGTGTGTTATGGAACGACCCGTTGTGTTCCACTCGCGTGCATCGCTCTCTTCACACGAACTCCGGTCATCCTCACAGCAGCAGCGGTTTATGGCGAGCCGTCGAACAAAGACGGGTCACTGCATCACGTGGCGCTTTCAGATGCACTTCTGCGGCCGTTTTGAACGCGCTCTTCCTTCCGATATTCAGAAGCTACTGGAGCGATACACTTTTCAATCGTCTAGATTGAAAACTCATTTCTTTAGAACTGTTTTGCATGTTCAGTTTGTTGTCCTTACCCCGCACCTCTGATTAGCGCAGTTGTTTACGTACGGTGTGAAAGAAGTTAAACATACATAATTCCCTTGGAATTTTTGAACTTTTGTTTGGAACACGATATCAAGTAACACGTGATTACAGTAAAACCTTGGATTGCGAGCATAATTCGTTCCGGAAACGTGTTCGTAATCCAAAGCACTCGTATTTCAAAGCGAATTTCCCCATAAGAAATAATGAAAACTGAAATGATTCGTTCCACAACCCAAAAATACTGTATTCATATTAAAATGATTAATACAAAATACCTTTTTATATTTCTATTATTTAAATTTAATATAAATTAATCAAATGAATTAATTAAATTTAATCGTGGCTGGTGTGAGGGAGACGAGAGAGAGGAGAGGAGGGTTATTGTGTAGGACGACTTTCACTTGCAGTCCAGTTACTAAAGAACAGTCACTACACTTGGACACAAAATAAAAAAATGCTTTACGCACACACTCGTGGTCACAACACTATAGTAAACAGTATACGCTCGCACGAATGTTGACTATACGAATTATTATTATTATAGTAATGACCATTGTGCGTGCAATATAACGTACACGGTGTTACCCTTAACCCCGCTAATATACTCATTTAAAAAATATAGTTTTGACTTTTTAACATTTTTTATTGTCATTAAAGAACCCAGAATCCAAATTAGATTTTAAAAAAGAGGGGGGAAAAAACAATTAGGGATGGAAAGGGGTTGTCTGGGGTCGCTGCCGTACCGCGGTAGGTGGGGGGGTAACGATTGGAAGCATCCGAAGTGTAGTTATTGTTTCATCTCGTTCGCTTGCGCAACCTGCATGTCGTCACGGAACAAGCGTGCGTGACCGCTGCGCTCAACCTCTGTTGCGCCTCCATACGTCGCACGGTCGTGGCTCCGTACGGTGCGAGAGTAGTTCAGCGTACGTGTACGTACAGGCTGAGCGTGCGATGGCCGTGTGTGTCCGCCGCAGGAGGGCATGCTGGAGCGGCACGAGTACCTGTCGTGGGTGCTGGAGGTGCTGGAGCGGATCAAGCCGGCCGACGACGAGCTCCTCAAGCTGCTGCTGCCTCTCGTTCTGCAGGTGTCGTGTGCCCCCCACACAACCCACATTCCTCCGCCCCCCACCTTGCTGTGCGCAATCGAGACCATTGCCGCAAGAAGAGATCCTAAACTAAACTATGAACATCTTCTTGGTTCTTTCGGTAAAGTCACGTAGAATGGAAATAATAAAATAATTAAAATAAAACATAATAAAATAATTCTCACGACGTTTCGGCCACAACGCAAGTAGCCGTCCTCAGGTGGACTCTGTCTCCTCGACAGACCTGTTCTCCACCTGAGGACGGCTGAAACGTCGTGAGAATTATTTTATTGTTTTATTTTTATTATTTTATTATTTTCATTCTACGTGACTTTACCGAAAGAACCAAGAAGATGAATCCCTGCAGTCACGAAAGCTTTAAATCGAAATTTAAACTATGAACGGTTTAGAATTTTGATTTAAAGCTTTCGTGATTGTGCAGGGATTCATATTCTTGGTTCTTTCGATAAAGCCACGTAGAAGGGAAATAATAAAATAATACAAATATCAAACAATAAAATTCTCATGACGTTTCGACTGAAACACAAGCAATCATCATCAGGTGTGAAAAACACAGCAAAATTGTTTCTCTTCTATGTGACTTTACCGAAAGAACCAAGAATATAAACGGTTTATTATTTTACCGGGTAAGGCCCATTGGAGCTACGTAGCTCTTTTTCATAAGCGACCTGGCCACAAATGATAGCTCAACGAAGTGGCTTGTGGAAATTTATAGCAGCCAAATACTCTAAACGCACGTTGATACTAGAGGGCCCAGAGAAAGATTCACGCAATCACGGGGAGACAGAGCGTGCAAACTTCAAATATATAGTCGTCAAGGTCGTGATCGAATCAATGACCTTCTGTATACCAGGCGAGGGAATTAACGTCTCGCCACTGTGAGCATCTGGTCTCCTGTGTGGTATGGAACTCTCCTGTCGTTGGCTCTGTTCTCTAGAGCGTGTCCTTGAAATTATTCGGTAGCTTACGCTGTGTCCCGTGTGTGACGTGGATTTTTGTTTTGGTGGTAGCGGTGGGGGGGGGGATCAGTAAGAATGATAAATACATAACTTGTAAATAGTGAATTGCAACCTTGTGTTGAATGAACTGCAGTTGTCGAATATTTACCGAATGTTTATTCCGACAGGACTTGCGGTAAAGCGTAAAAGCTATAGATGTAAAAATGTGGATACTGGGAAGCTAACAAGCCGAGAATTTTGTCATGAAAACGTACAGCCTTCCGTATCATAGCTCTCTGATAGGTTTTCGGTTTGTATCGTGTGTTAGGGTTGAGGAAACGCTTCAGAGAGCCATACATCATGGTCATATATAGGATGAAAAATTATATCATTGCAACCCTGCATAGAAACCTCTCCGTCTGCTTCACAGTGGACGTTAAAGATGCCTGTGACGTCATTCGTGAGAGTAAGCCATCGTGCGCCAGTGTGACGGTCTTTACATTTTTTTTCGAAAATTTGAAAGCACACCTGCGTTGCGAAAGAAGTTCAGCGTATACATGCGTACAAACAAATGTCTCGATCGGAATCTGGGTAAACGAGCATAATTAAAGAAATAACATATCTCCATCCTCTTCACCCGCCCCCCAACTCCACCCATTGCCGTCTCAGTACTCGGATGAGTTCGTGCAGTCGGCCTACCTGGCGCGCCGCCTGGCGTTCTTCTGCGCCCGCCGCCTCTCGCTGCTGTTGGGCGACCCGTCAGCCGCCACGGCCATGACCGGCCACGGCACGGGCCCTCGCTCCCACTCGCCGCTCCTCGGCCTTCCCTCCGGCGCCGGCGTCGGGGGCGGCGGCGGCGGGAACAGCGGCGGCGGCGGCGGCGCAGCCGGCGTGGCTCCTGCGGTGCCGGCGGGTGGCAGCGCCCAGGGGACCCCGTCGGTGACGGCGACCGCGGGATCCACCCCTCCTCCGCAGCCGCCCACCGGCTCCGCCAACCCGACACACCCGGCGTTCGCCGACTTCCAGTCGTGCCCCCAGCACCGCTCGCTCATCTACGGGCTCAGCTGCATGCTGCAGGTGCCGTGTGTTAGGGCTGCGGCTGTGTTTCTCTCTCTCGCTCTCCTCTTTGCCTTCTTTGACTCGGCACGTGGTTGCGGTGTTTGCTGAGACATGCACTTGGCTACGAGGGCGAGGGATGAGGGAATAGGCGATAAAAAATATAGTCTTGGCAGTCCCACGTGTTATAGACGAGATGTCGTACACACTGTGAAACTATTTATGCCGAGGAGTAAGAAGATGTCGGACTCCGTAACACTGTGTTATAATATGCCTACGTAGTTTTAATGGTGTTAAGGTTAGATGTGCAGGCTGGGACTTTGGTAAGCAGAAATGTTTAATTAAATGTCTCATTATGCACATGTAGTGTTCTGGAAAGAACACAACATTTTTCTCCACGTGTAGTGTTCTGCAAAAGAACGCTGCATGTGGCGTAAAATGTGTTCTAATTAATTCTCCGAGAGTATGTGTATTAAATAATCACTGGTTTTACAGAAGTATACAACTTTTTACCCGTGGCACACCACGGAAAGAGGACTACAGTCAAGGATATAATGTATGGGAAAAAAAGGAAAAGGGAGAAATAAATAAGATAAATCATGGGATATAACAGGGCCAAGATGTCAAGGATCAAAGGGAAGGGTAAGGGAGCGGGGAGAGAAGGACGGAGCGAGCAGATGTGAGCTGCGTATAGCAGCGTCTGTTTTCACAGGGGGCATAGATAGAGGAGGGATTGGGAGTGGGGGTGGCCACACAGAGGTGGTGTGATTTTCAGAACGCTTGAGCTGATGTAACGATATCGACGGAACAATGTGTGAAAACTGCATTCGAAAGGAGTATTTATTTTTTACACGCCAAGCCGTGCGTCCGAAGGCAATGATGTTTTTCTATTAAACCCATACCGGGTAACAGCCAAATTTCGTAAGCCGTTCGTGAAATTACTGGCACACATTTGTAATGGCCAGTACAAGCGAGCGTTCGTTAGGTGTGCAATGCGGAAGGCGTACAGTACTCTGAAAAATCCAGCTGCCATTGTCTTGTGTTTATTGCACAACCGACATTTCATGTTGCATTTCTGAGCGGATGCTATTAATCATCCTCTGATAGTCTTACGGGGCAGCGCAGGCCACCGCTAGTGAATGTTATTTGAGCGAACGTCGTGGGATTTGAAACCCTATCTTGCTGGCAATCCTCACCAACCGCCGATCATTTTTTTTTACTTTTTACAAGTTATGCAATGTGTTCGTGTCACAAGCCCAAGATATTTCTACTCGGAAATGCGGCGCGCGATATTAGCAGCGCACCTCCTTGTCGTCGTCGTCATCATCATCATTGATTGTTTATGCCGTACCTCCCCTGTAGGTGTATCTCGAGATGCCAGAGCAAAGGTGTATTTTACGTCTCCTTTTTCCCATGTGCTGCCACCACAGTCATTTGTTTATCCAGCAGTCGGGCACACGATTGATGATGATGATGATGATAATAATGATGCGGCAGTGGTGGCCGGGCCTTTAGCCCCGACAAGGTGCCTGCAGACCAAGAGACGCTCTGTGGTCTGTGTTTCATGCAGTCACATGTGTCCGTGTCTTTAGAGTATTTTAGATAATCTTTCAGGAGTGACACGCTTGCAGACAAAATACATTGTTGTAAAACATACATTACGGACAATATGCGCAACAGTATAATTGTGTTAAAGAATAATTACGAAAAGATAATGTCACTAATTACTCCTTCCAGTTAGCCACTTTATTTTTGCTAGGGGACTGTCTTTATACTGTCCGCAAAAAGTCGTTGCCGTATCCCAATCAAAGCAAAAATGTATTTCACAGAGCTCAAATACGGAAATAAATGTAATTGTGATTTTGTGTGCAGTCATTGGTGAACTGGCCGAGTCCTATCAGCCCACTACTCTCGAGATCTCCATTCAATCGGGGTGTCAGCTTTGCTGGCTTGGCGTTCTTGTACTTTGCACTCCCGTAATTTTGTTGTACTGTTTGTTGTGACGTTCTCACCCGCCCCTACTGGGACATCTGTGAAAAAGAGCTTCATAGCTCATCGGGTTCCTCCAGCATAAATATTCTGATTCTGACTTTATCAGCAACCCGGCCGCCTTCGTCAGCTGTTGCACACATCTGCCCGTCCCTTTATCGACACTCCACAACAACCCCACCCGCCGCCCCGCCCTTTTCTTTTCTTGCAGACGGTGACTCTGTGCTGTCCCAGTGCCCTCGTGTGGAATTACTCGCAGAACGAGAGCAAGACCAACACGCCGGGCTCGCCGCTCGACTTGCTGCCCCTTGCGCCCTCCAGCCTGCCAATGCCCGGGGGCAACAACGCCTTCAACCAGCAGGTGCTGCTGCTCCCCCCCCCCTTCCCCCACCATGCACCGTGCGACGGTGCCTTGACATCTACGGTTTGTCCTCAAAGTGTGTAAAATTCTACGTAAATGGGAAAGAAATGTCAAGTCACACTTCCGCATGCTCAGCAATTGAAGAGCTGACGTTCGTAAGCACGGTAATGCTGACTAGACATTTATGAAAAAGAGCTTAATAGCTCATCGATTCTACCAGTGTAAATAAAGATTCTGACTCGCTGTTTGTTAGCTGCATCTCCACGCTGCGCAGGAACATCACGTGCCAGTGCAAGTCCCAGTCAAGAACTGTGCTGTAACGAGTGCGGCGTTGTATTGTGCATTCTAGAATTGACTTGTGATACTGGTAGGAACCTCCTGGTTACACCAGCCCACAGGGGATTATTGTGTCCATCCGTCCGTTGTGCAGGGAGGGGCTGGGTGGGGAGGGAGGGGCTGAGTGGGGAGGGTGGGGTGGGACTGGTTGGGGAGGTTGGGGAGGGGCTGGGTCGGGAGGGTGGGGAGGGGCTGGGTCGGGAGGGTGGGGTGGGACTGGGTGGGGAGAGTGGGGCTGTGTGGAGGGTGGGAGGGGTGGGGCTGGGTGGGGAGGGGCTGGTCACCCTGTGGTGCCCTTATAAAACTTAACGTTTAACCTACTCACGCCGGCTTGTGCCCACCCTCACAGTCGGGCATATTTGCGGAATACACCACGCCGCCATTGACCGAGCAACCCAACGTTCCTACCAGCTCCCTCCGCTGGAATGTGTTATTGAGAGATGTCAGTGGTGCAACTAAAACAATACAAAATAACATTACGATATAAATAACATCAAGGACATTTTGTACAATGAGTGCAATGGTTATTCATGTGTTCTCGCCGACATCGGCTGCTGAATGTAGGTGCGTGGGAGGTTGAGGCAGGTCGAGCAGCAGATCCGTCAGCGAGGTCGTGCCGTGGAGGTTCGCTGGTCCTTCGACAAGTGCCAGGAGTCGACCGCGGGTGAGCAGCCGTGTTACATTTCACCTCGACGCCCACCCGCCCGCCCGCCCACCCGCCCGCTCACGGTTTGATGAATTATCAACATCTGACGTCTTAATTCTGTCCAAGAACCTTTTTTTAATCTCGTTGGCGGCGTCATCTTTGTACCGTCTTTCTTAGTTTTTTGGTATAGTTTCTGCCATGAGCAGAAAAGTAACATTTGCATGAAAGTGACAATACACCCTGAAATAGTAAAATATCTCGCACGCATGGTTGATTGCATGTGTTGTTGGCAAATGTACCTAAGTATGTTGAACTTCTTCCGCACAGTACGTAGCCAACCGTGCGAATTGGAGGTGCGGGAGAAGGACAACAAACTAAACACAAAAGCATTTCTAAAGAAATTAGTTTTCAATCTAGATTATTTACAAGTACATAGCTCCAGTGGCTTCCTAATATTGGAAGGAAGAGAATTCTAGATGGGTGCAGAAGCGCATTTGAAAGGGCGTGATGCACTGACCGTCTTTGTTCGACGGCCAGCCAAAAGCCACGGCTTCCAGGATGATCAAGGTTCGCGTGATGATGGTTTACGCTCCTCGACGAGATCAGCGAGGTATTGCGGTTCATTTGCGGCAAGCACTTTGTGCGTAGTGAGAGAGACCTTAGAATGTTTTAGTTTCGCCACCGGAAGCCAATGCAGCTTGGCGAGCACTGGACGGGCACGGTCAGATGAGTGAATTGTTACACACCGCCCTCTCGACGACTGCTGCCACGTCACTCTTCGGCAAGCGTCTTACACGCAAAGGCCTCGTCGGTCATCGCCAGCTGTCGCGCCACACTACGCCGTCGGCTGTATTCATGTACAATACTCTTAGGTTTTTTCGGTAAAGCCGCGTAGGTAAAAAATTAATAATAAATAATAAATAATACAAATAAATAATAAAAATTATAGAATAAATAATTGAAATAAAATAATAAATCACGACGTTTCGGAGGCAACACAAGCTTCCGTCTTCAGGTGGAACCGTCACAGCACAATTACGCAGCAACCCCAGTGCGTGTATGCGTATGACCGTACGGAGTCTGCGTGTGACCCTGTGCTCATTTCCGTCTTCGCATCACTGCCGTTTGCCAGGATTCACCATCAGCAAGGTCCTCTATACCCTGGAGCAGCTTGACAAGCACTGCTTTGACCGCTCCGACTCCAGCAGCTGCCTCGACTCGCTCTACAACAAGATTTTCTGCTCCCCGCAGAGCAAGGACGGTCAGGAGGTAAGGTTTGGGGAATAAACCCTCGCCCATCCTGCTACTGCTACCACCGCCCCCCCAGCTACGCCCGTGTCTGGCAGCTGGCCATGCCTGACGACGCTATCGTAACGCTGCTGTGCAAGAGTGTGCCTATACGCTCGTGTTTATAAATCGCGCGACGCCCGTATCTGGCAGGTGGCTATGCCTGACGACGCTATCGTAGCGCTGCTGTGCGAGAGTGTGCCTGCACGCTCGTGTTTATAAATCGCGCGACGCCCGTGTCTGGCAGGTGGCTATGCCTGACGACGCTATCGTAGCGCTGCTGTGCGAGAGTGTGCCTGTACGCTCGTGTTTATAAATCGCGCGATGCCCGTGTCTGCCAGGTGGCTATGCCTGACGACGCTATCGTAACGCTGCTCTGCGAATGGGCCGTCAGCTGCAAGCGATCGGGGAAGCACCGCGCCCTGGTGGTCGCGCGGCTTCTCGAAAAGCGTCAGGCGGAGCTGGAAGCCGATGTGAGTTGAGGGCGGCCCACCAGACATGCACTCCTTACACACACAAAGTGCTTGCCACAAATGAACCACAACACCTTGCTGATCTCGTCAAGGAGCATAAATCGTGACGCAAACTCCGGTCTTCCTCGCAGCAGCAGCAGCAGCGCATTTTGGCTAGCCGTCGAACAAAGACGGTCACCGCATCGCGAACTTTCAGATGCGCTTCTGTGGCCATCTGGAATGTTCTTCCTTCTGGTATTTGGATGCCACTGGAGCTACGCACTTTTAAATATAGATTTAAAACTAATTTTTTTAGAACTGCTTTTTGTGTTTAGTTTGGTGTCCTTCCTCCCCGCACCTCTGATTAGCACGGTTATCTCCGTACAGTGCAAAATACGTTCCACATACATACGTACACAGTGCTGTGCTGTGACTAACACAAGACGTACACCCATAGCGCGCTTCCATCTACACCTTGTTCTCGAAATAATGTTTATTGAACATACAGTGTCCCACATATAACAGTATTTTGGGGAGACCCCAACAGTTTATTTTTATAAAGGGTACATCACACTCCTGAAGGTCAAATTTTGAATAGCATGACCAGCAAAGTCGAATTGTTTCTTTGCTGTGTCTGCATTCTTCTCAGAAATGCCACGTGCCAGTTTAGTACTGTATAAACATTTTCGTGCCACATTACGTCCAGACCAAGCAAGTAATTTTTTATTTGGAAATGTTTTAAGTTACCTTATACCTTAATATTACACACCGCATGTGTTGTAAAATAATATGAATTGTTCTGCACTCAAAGTATAAAGCGGGCTCAAAGATTTGTGTCTTTGTGGAGATAACGGATAAACCGGGGACCCCACCCCTCAATTAGCCCAGTACTCCGAGGACATCACGAAATAGCATCGGAGCTCCACGGTGATGGGAAGTTGTCAGAATTTGGTGATGACATTTTGGCGTTACGTGGGAAGTGCTTCGACCGATGGCTCCAAGACTTTGAGCAAGCAGTGTGTATGTATGTTGAACTTCTTTCACACCATACATAGACAACCGTGCTAATCGGAGGTGCGTAGCAGTGGAGTCATTGCTTTGGCCGGGTGTGTAAGTGACACGGCGCAGCCTAAGCATGCTGCCGACGTTCTGTGGAGGCTGGTTTTCAAACTTCCCCCTCCCATCCCACCCAACCCCCACACCCCACTTCTACTGCCCAAAGCAGCGCTGCGGTGAGTCGGAGGTGCTGGACGAGAAGGAATCGATCTCGTCGGGCTCGCTGGCCGGGGCCAGCCTCCCCGTCTTCCAGAACGTGCTGCTGCGCTTCCTGGACACGCAGGCGCCCATCATAAGTGAGCCGCACGCTTGGTCTGCTGCTTGCGGCGCAGCCTCCGCCCGTGACGGAGTTGTGACGCTCGCTGACGTTGTGCCGTGTGTCTCCATGACGGCTTAACCCTTTTCCCGTTCCGATGACGTACGTGTACATCATCAAAATGACAACAAAACTGAAACCTTTTTACAAGGATTCATGTCTGCATTAACCATAATACTTGCAGTCAAAATACAAACAAAAACACGCTATGATAATATATGCATTGTCCTTGAAACTGATTGGTCCACACCAAGGGACGGCTTTCTTTTGAGCCTCGGCCCAATTGGTGCTCGACAAGAGGACGCCAAAAAGGCGTACAGCTCAAAAGAAAGCTGTCCCTTGGTGTGGACCAATCAGTTTCAAGGACAATGCATATATTATCATAGTGTGTTTTTGTTTGCATTTTGACTGCAAGTATTGTGGTTAATACAGACATGGATCCTCGTAAAAAGGTTTCAGTTTTGTTGGCAGAAAAAAAAGGGGAAAACCCTATTATTATATTTTGGTTCTGGCAAAGGAGATCTAATTATGAAATAAAATAACTTTATCGGTACCGAGACTCCCACAAGGCCATGCAGGAGGGCGTGTGGCACAGTTTGGCGCCAGCTGTCATCGAGTGCAGCGGTCGTGTCGCCACGGTTCTCTGCAGCGAGGACAATGTCTTGATAAACAGTGGCGCTATGCCGTTCAAAATAAAATTAATTCCGAGATACAGAGGTGAACGTGACCCTCCACCGTGCAACTTGCTCAGCAACTGCGATAAAAAAAAATCGCCACTTTCGCCCTTTCCTGTTGTCAAGCCCTTAGGGGGCTGGGTTAATTCTATTGGTTGGTGACAACCAAAAGGTTCAGCGTTGAAAATCTTTAAACGGTCTGCAAAAGCAAAAACATTTTTGTTGACTGCAGCTCCGTGTTCAACTTAGAGTAACTGTCACTCTACTCCTTTAGAGCACTGTAAGATTAAACAACAACAACAAAACACCTCCCAGAGCCGTACTTTTTTTTTATTTTAAATGGTCGCCTTCCCTCCGCAGCCGACCCAAGCAACGAGAGCGAGAAGATGGAATTCTCTAACCTGGTGCTGCTGTTCTGCGAGCTGATGCGTGCCGAGGTCTTCTGGCACGACGGCTACATGTGCACGCTGATCTCGCGCGGCGAGCTCGCCTGGGGCGGCGCGGCCGCCGCGGCCGCCGTTGCCACCGCCGCCGCAGCAGCCGCGGCGGCCGCCGCCGCCTCCACCTCGTCGTCGTCTGGGGGAGGCCCGGGCAGCGGCGGAGGAGGAGGAGGAGGAGGGGGAAACTTAGGGGTCTGCTCCGGCTCCGTGGGGGGAGCCGGGCATCAAACGCCGTCGCCGCACCCCCACACGGTGCCCGACGGTTCGGGAAAGATGCAGCATTCCCAGCACCATTCGTCCGACATGAAGGAGGTGAGGTCTGAGTGGTCGGGCAGGTGGCCGGTGTTTCTTTTGGCAGTTGTTTCACTGTGATTTTTTTTTAAGTCGTTCGTTTCTCAGTCCGCTTGTCCTGGTGAGGGTCGCGGCAGCAGCATGTTGAGTAGGGTGTTTCAGACCTCCCTTTGGTTGGCGACGGACCCTGGCTCTTCCCGCGGAAATTCCCAGGTGTTTCCAGGCTAGCTGAGCGACATAGTCCCGCCAGCGTGTCCTGAGCCGGCCCCGGGGTCTTCACCCCAGTGGGACGTGCCCGCTAGAGTTCCAGGGGGAGTCTACCGGGGGGCATCCTTACCAGGTGCCCGAACCACCTCAACTGGCTTCTCTCAATCCGGAGGAGCAGCAGCTCCACTCTGAGGCTCTCCCGGATTACCGAGCTCCTCGCCCGATCACGGAGAGTGAGCCTGGCAAACTCTGCGGAGAAACCTCATTTCGGCCCCTCGTACCCGTGATCTCATCCTTTCGGTCACTACCCAAAGCACAAGAGCCAGGTACAGAGCACGAGCCGCGACGCAAGGAGGGGTACAGGAACTCTGCGGACAGAGGTCACGAACTCTGTGCTCCTGGGTTTAGACAAGGGGGAGATTGGGCTCACTGCCCCACCCAAGTTGGCACCGCAAGCGGGGTATTTTTGTACTTTTATTTGGGGAGGGGAAGATAATGGAGGAAGAACCTAAGTGAAGGGGGAAAGGCCATTTAATATTTTATGAAAATAAATGCGTATGGGTGTGTGTGTCATCTCCATGCGGTGGGGAGCAGTCGGGTAGCGGTTAGCACGCTGCGCTACGAACCTGGCCACACGAGTTCGATTCCTGCTCACGGCCAACACCGGTGACAATTATCTGAGCTGGTCCTGGGCCTCTCCTAGGTCGAGTCAGCCTCAAATGAGTACCAGGTGCGATGTGTGAAAACATCCCCACTGCAGACAAAGGTGGCCGGGCATGTTGTTGGCTACCCCCACCCCCTTGTGTGTGTACCGTGCCGGCCTTCATAGGTCCTCACTGACAGCACTTGCCCCGACAGTTTGTTGGGTCAAGTGCTCAAGCATGGAGATGACAATTCGGGGATCGGGTTTGATTAAATAATTAGCACCTCTCTGGGAAGTCAGTGATGGATGGTCTATTGACGGACATCTCTTCTGTCAGATAATTATGGAATGTCTACCACCGGCTCAGAAAAGTAGAGATGAGAGAGGCGGGGCGGGCGGGACCATTTTGAATTCCATAGAAAAGTCTTCATTTTGCTACCGGCGGTTTGTGACTAGAAAATGTCAACAATAGTTATGAGGCATATGTTGTGGGTATAAACGTGGAGCGAGACTTCTCTTTTGGAGTCAACACGTTTATTACCATTAACGATAACAATACCAATAGCCGTAACACTTGCGGCTATGGCCCCTGTAACACTACGGGGTACGGCCCCGTCACCCGATAACCTAAGGGAGATACATTCTCCCTTCAAGCGTGCCCTACAGACTCCGGGCTACGCTCTGACGGGTCCTCCTCTACAGGAGCTAGGGGAGGCTAGACTGACCCGACCTAGCCAGGGTACGGGTCCCACCGCTGGTCCACTGCAACCCGGCTCTGACAAGAACCTCGGTTGAGGGTCCCAGGGTGCTGGTCTAGTCTTCAGACGTCTTCGGGTCTTGAGTGGACGAACACTGCTGGTCCCGTTGAGAGGACCGGCTTTTATATACCAGTTGGTGCTTACCCCGCCCCTAGCCACACCTTCCCCCGAACCTCCTAGAAGTGTCTAGAAGGGTCGGGAATTAACCTTGGGCACCTAGCCCCCACCCCTTGGGGGTCTGGGGTCTTTATCTCCAGTCACAGGGTACTCAGGGGGGGTTTTACCCCAGGTTAACCACCACCCCTCTCGCTCACTCTCTCGGCTGCCCCCTTGGTATGGCGCAACATATATACGTGCGGCGTCTGCCCATTGTTGTCCATGGGTACCGAAATGAATGCGGATATCTGGTGTGTTTCTGGCCAGGAGTCTGGCATGGTTGAGTCCATGGAAATGGACTCTGGGGCAACAACTCTCTTTGATGACTTGGACAAGAGCGACTACAAGGCTGAGTTCCCGACTGACTTCATGGTATGTTTTAATTTTACAGTAGAACTCTGGATTATCCCTGTTATGGCTGGGAGGACGGCCGCGGATAACTGAAAATTGCGGATAATCCACAAATATCAATTTTCCCGTGCATTTCGATGCCAAAAAACACTAATGTAGGCTTAAATTAGTGATTTTTGAAGCATAACTGACGATATTGATTGTTACTATTTTGATTTATAATGAATACTAACGATCGACCGATCGATGCTTGTGCTCAGTTACAACACTTTCCTGCTCCCGCGCAGAAGACTCGGCCCACTAAGTAGATAGCAGAGCCATGCCAATCGACGTCAATCAATCTCCGCCCACTGTTGTAAATATATGCAACTACTGTACTGTAGAGGCACTCGCATGGATTTCGAATTAACCGGAGCACATATTTCTTCTGTTTAAGCACGTGACTTGTAATACACATTTACAAGATTAAACAATGTATAGCTGTTTATAGATTGTTTATTTGGTCTTAATGGAAAATCTACAAATTGGACAAACCACACGCAGATAATCGAGAGTCTACTGTACTTGCAAAATTGAACTCACTATTTTCGGCTGAGGTAATAAGTGACTGCACAAAATGTGTTTTATTTTATTAGGTCTATCACAGTTTTTATTTACCACGTGGCTTAATTGACTAACTCCTTCATTTAATTAAGTAAGAACTTTCTGCAATTCATTCTGACAGTGTCTTTATTCCTTTAGTGCCCTTTATTACCACAGATGGCCTCCGGGTTGGTATTGCATGTCGTAAAATAATTGCAAAGAAAACCCCCCCATTATATTTAGGTAAGTAATAACAACATTAGGTACTGCATTCAGACTTAATAAGAATTCACTAAATATTTACAATTATATCTGTACAATTGAATAATAAATAACACTGCCGTACAGTTTCAACTTCGTCACGTACACTCACCGTGGAACGGCTGTGAAAAAAAACTATTTTTATTTTACCATTTAATGCCCACTGAGCTATAAATGATAGCCCGCCAAAGTGGCTTATGCGGAAACTTATATCACCCAAATAATCTAAATTCATTTTTCTAATTTTGGAAGGAAAAACTTGATGACCTTGAGAAAAATACACGTGACCACAGGGAGAACATGCAAACTCCAAATATATACAGCCTCCAGGGTCGGGATCGAACCCACGACCTCTTGTATGCCAGGCGAGCTAGTTAACATTTCGCCACCGTACAAGTCTGAGGCTCACTGGACGCGTGGAGCC
>CM025667.2:4244572-4276165 GCA_014621495.2 Entosphenus tridentatus
ACACGTACGTGTCGTGTTTCCCCCGTGCAGCTGTGTGCGGAGACTCCGATGCAGAACCCGGAGCTCGGCTCACCTGCCGTCTGCTGCTGCACCTCTTCAAAACTCCTCAGGTCACGCCGTCCACGCCGCCAGGAGGTGATGTCGCACCCGATGTTCGTGTAGCCGCCTGTGTTTCTACACAACCGTGGCAATGTAGAATTTCCCGTCATCTTGTAGTGCACTAAAATGTGCATTGATAAAGATGAGGAAGTCGAAACTGCTCGTCCTAGAGAGGGAGAGAGGACTGGCTTCCTTCGTAGCGGTGTGGAATGTCCGCCACTGGCTCGGGTTCACCAATAGAGGCGTGAGCACAGCCCCTGGTGTTCGTTTATGTACAGAAGAGACGCTTTGTCAGGAACCTCTTTTGTAAAGTGGTCATCGCGAGCAAGCGTTGCCCCCTTAACGCAACTCTTCCTCCCACTCCCCGCCCCGCCCGCCTTCGCCCCCCTACCCAGGTAAGTCCAGCCCTGGCATCCGCTCATCGTGTGACCGGCATCTGCTGGCTGCGGCTCACAACAGCATCGAGGTGGGGGCTGTCTTCGCTGTGCTCAAGGCCATCCTCATGCTCGGTGAGACACGGTCCCCTCCCTAATGAAAGGATCTGCCTGCTGTTCTGTAAAGTCGGAGGGTGGCGGGGCGGGCAGGCGTGGCTGGGGGAGTCCTCAATAGCTCTCAAATACGAGTGAAAATTTTGAACAGAGTTGCGTTGCTGTGTACGTATGTATGTACGTTGAACTTATTTTGCACCGTACGTAGCCAACCGTGCTCATCGCAGTGAGGGAATCGCACTATTAAAAACTGGCCAGATTGCTCAAAGAGTTGCCCAAAATGTTGAGATATAAACCAGGAATATATGGACTTTTTGCAAATATGCAGATATGCTATGCCCTGATAGATATACCCGTTAGCTTCCATGTTGTTAATCAAATACTTCCAACGCTTTACGGAATTCATGCGCGTGCATGATTTTTCGAGTACTCACTGTGGAGACCTCTCATGTGATTTATTATCACAACTCCTACGACCTTCGATGCCGCTAATTACCACACTGCAAACCTCTGCTCATCTTCATCATCAACGCTCAATGGCCCCTCTGCGCCCTTTCGATTCCTTCCTTAGGCGACATGGATCTGGGTGGGCCAGGCCTGCACAGCTCGCACGGCGACGACGTGAGCGTGGCGAGCCTGCTGGCTCCTATCCGGGGTCTCGACGACGCTGCCGACGACGAGGTCCTGAGCGGGGGCGGCGGCGCCGGCGGTGCCGGTGCCGGCGGCCCGGGTAGCGGCAAAGGGGCCCGGCCGGGCGGGCGCGTCACCGCCATCGAGACGGCGAGCCTCAGCGAGTACGCCAAGTTCGCGCTCAAGACCATCTGCCAGCAGGTGCTGCCCCAGCGACTGCACACAAGGACCAATCGCTTTCGAACGCACCGTTCGCTTCGAGTGTCCTCGCTTGCCGAGTCTGTAGGCATCATAAATTTCGATTTAAAGCTTTCGTGACTGCAGGGATTCATCTTCTTGGCTCTTTCGGTAAAGTCACGTAGAAGGGAAATAATAAAATAATAAAAATACAACATAATAAAATACAATTCTCACGACGTTTCGGCCACAACGCAAGCAGCCGTCATCAGGTGAAGAACAGGTCTGTCGGAAAGACAGCGTCTGAATGAGCACCACCATGCTTGGCAGCGTATATTTAAGCTGGGTTAGGGGGGGGAAGAGCACCTTGACAAAGGAATTTGCATATCAACAGAGGAATTTTGCATATTTATGGAAAATGCAGATATAGGATTAGTCACTACTTGTGGAATGCGTAGGGGGGGGGGGTCTCAAAGTCATATTATGCCCGTGCATTATGTAGGATTAGCAGCAACAAAGGGAGGAGGTAGGGTTAGCGGTAATAAAGGGAAGGAATTTTAATAGTAAGGAGCTGCAGCAGCCAAACCACCACGTAAAAAACTAAAATATAAACTACATCAATATCATCAATATATTAAATATACTCTCCAACAAGCCGAGCTATTGGAGAGCATCCCCTAACGGCAGTGGAGACTCCTCCGTGTCCCGGCTCGTTGTTGCAAGCCTGCCCTGGCCTGGGCTGCCCCGCATGCTTCCCCTTCCCACACCCCCCCCCCCCCTCTCTTGTCCGTGCGTCCTCAGGAGTGGGTGGGCGAGCGCTGCCTGAAGGAGCCCGAGTCGCTGCGCGACGACAAGGACCTGCTGCTGGACCCCGTGCTCTCCAACAAGCAGGCGCAGCACCTGCTGCAGCTCATCTGCTACCCCCACGGGCTGCCCGACGCGCAGGACTCGGACAACCCGCAGAGGCAGCGCATCAAGCGCATACTGCAGGTCGGCACGAGCTCGCGCATCACAACAACAACCACCACCACCATTCGACACGTGAGTGCCGGTTGACGTCACCACGGAGCTCTTGCCAGGCCAGGTGCGCTTGAAGGCGACGTGAAGCGTCGAACGCCCACTGGCGGGAGATCACGGGACAGACCCAGGTGCCACGCGTGCGCACACACACACACACAAACGAAGGTCCCCCGTATACCCTGTAACAGACTGTTGGAGCAGGTGCTGTTCGTGAGCTCCTATGAAGGCCAGTACGATACACGAGGGGGTGGGTGGCCAGCCACCACGCCTTTTTCTCCCCAATGGCAATGTTTTTAAACACCGCACCAGGTACTCAGGCTGAGTCGACCAAGGGGAGGCCCAGGACCGATTCAGATAATAGTCACTGGTGTTGGACGTGAGCGGGAATCAAACTCGGGTCGCCGGGTTAATTGCGCTGTGTGCTAACCACTACACACAAACTTGCATAGGCACACAAAGACAAAGATCCTGCATCGGCACACATAGTATAGCCTATACAGGCGGTTTTGGCAATTGCTATTAGCGAGCACCTATGATTGCCAGCATGGCAGACGAGGGGGTGGGGTGGTCAATACCGCGCCCTGCCGACTTTATCTTCTCAGTGCTGATGTATACACTCTGCACCAGGTACTAATTTAAGGCTGAGTCAATCTAGGGGAAGCTTCGGACCAGTTCAGATATTAGTCACAGATATTGGACGTGAGTTGGAATCGAACTGGGGTGTCTGGGTTTGAGGCACAGTCGTAGGCTAACCACTACACTTCCACTCCCTGGACGCATACGTCAGCTGTGGCCATCTGGGTTCTTGAACTGGGCAATTAGTTAATAGAAGTGATCCATTACTCTCCCGATTATCAGCCCAATTCCTCGACTAATCGGGTAACATGAAAATAGGTAAATGTTCAGCCCTGATAATGCTTCCTTACACTGCTTCTGGGAGTATTTGGCCTACTCTTCCACGCTGGACAGACACCACTTTCTGCCCTCCGATCATGCAGCCAGTTGATGGCGTCTTATCCGTTTGTATCTAACACTGCGATGTTTTTCTTTTGTCGACAGCACCTAGACCAGTGGACGCTCAGGCAGTCGTGGTTGGAGCTGCAGCTGATGATTAAGCAGTGTCACAACTCCGTAAGTTCATATTAAGCTGGGATATGAAATGGTTAAAAACATATATTTTTGAAAAACTCTTTCAGGTGACTGTCATTTTAGTTACGTAAAAATGTAGAAAGTAAAAATTTTAACCTCCTCGCTTTTTTGGACAGAAAACAGTGTCTACTGCACATTAGGTTTTTGGTTTTGTTTCTGTGTGGTTCTACAATGTGTTTTTGGGTTGTGCCGTGTGTTGTTTGACATGATGTCCAACGTTTTCGCTCCTCTTCCTGTAAAAGTTCCCTGCTATCAGAGAGCTATAACCATCTTTGTCATTAAATTAAGCCAATTTCGCAGTACATGTTAGGTTATAACCATGCCTACGTTGTAGAACGAGTATTATGTGCGCCTTTAAGTAACTCCTAAATGTTATCATTGTTGTTGGTTTGCGTAAGACCCTAACACACCGTCATAAATGTGCGCGTCCAGGAAATGAACAACCTCCTGGAGAACATAGCCAAGGTGACCATCGAGGTTTTCCAGCAGTCGGCCGAGATGAACAGCTCCTCCAACCTCATGTCGCTCGGCCTTCTGGGACACGGAGGGGGCGGCCCTGGCACAGGTGTCGGCAGCAGCGATGCTGCGCAGAACGCAGCCGCGGCCGCCAAGAAGAAGCCCTTCCTCAGGTCGGGCCCGGCCACATCCGTCGGCGATGCTTGGCGACTGCGTGGCAGAGCAGCTGCGGCGCGTTCGCCGCTATAGTTGCGGAGGTCCACGGTTCGGTTCCCCGGCGGCTGCCCTCGTTAATGCTGCCGGTTCGGTGACCGTAAAATAACCGCCGTCTGCTTCGCGGTGAATATCGTTTAAAAAAAAATCTGAATTTGGTGAATCATGATGGGAAAATGACATGGCCTCCCCCGGACTGGTAGTCTAATGCCCACTTGCTGGCCGGTGCTGTGTTCACTTCATGCCTCTTACATGCGGCTAGCAACTGGCAGTCCCCTTGGCTAGATTGCAGCAAGGCATTGTAACGGCTGAGACGACGTGTAAGGCGCTTTGAGTTGCCACATAGATACAAATCGTTATCCAACTAGCCGACTTGAAATTTCTTTCGGTAGGGTTAGGGCTGTGTGCGCACAATGCTTTAATGGGTGGCTGGAAAAAAGGGTTAGGGCAGATCTTGGAGGTCGCGTGCCGATGCCAGATCCTGCAGAGCGCAGAGAGCGTTGTCAAGGTGCGGTGGCACAAACAGCTTTAGCCACGGTAACATAATTTTAGTTTTTGTTCATTACAACTCAACGCGAGCCCAGTACAAAGCGCCAATCACAGGGGGGGGAACAGAAACTCCGCTGCCCCACCCATGTGGGAACCACGGTGCAGCGACATAAAGGTTTATATGGGGAGGGCCCAAAGTAATGTTTCGAAATTAGATATTTTTACAAAGTTGCTGCGGTGCACAAGGCCCAAAATGTCAGTCGGAAACAAAACAGCACTGTAAAACTTGCATTCAACAGGCGTCAACACGGTTCTTTAACTGAGCAAGGTTAATCGGAGCATGGGGGAAGAAAGATGATCGGAAGGAATTCCAAAGTGGAGCCCGGTGCGAGGGAAGAAGCGAAACGGTTGGCGACCTTGATCGTGAAGGGACCGCTTTATTTTGTTGGTGTTGCGAGCAGCTCGTCAGAGCGCAAGGGCGTGTGGCTGGTGGCGCCGCTCATCGCGAAGCTGCCCAGCTCGGTGCAGGGCCGCGTGCTCAAGGCGGCCGGAGAGGAGCTGGAAAAGGGCCAGCACCTCGGCTCCTCCTCCAAGAAGGAGCGCGACCGACAGAAACAGAAGAGGTACACGAGCGCGCACGTGTGTGTGTGTGTGTGTGGGGAGCGGCTGTGTCGTGGGTGAGCGCACTGCGCTACGAACCTGGCGAACCGGGTTCGAGTCCCACTCACGGCCAACACCAGTGACGATGATTTGAACCGGTCCTGGGCCTCCCCATAGATCAACTCGGCCTCAAATGTGTATCTGGCGTGGTGTTTCATCGTCAGCACTGGGGAGATAAATGCGACTGGGCGTGGTGCTAACTACATCGCCCCCCTAGTGTGCCGTGTTGGCCTTCATAAGTGCTCGCAAATAGCAATTACGCCGACAGTCTGTTATACGCTATTTCGGGGAGAAGTAGGTGCTGTCGACCAAGGCTCCACCACTCGGTGGGAAGCCAACAGGCCGTTTTTGCCAAGCAAGAATGGACCTGACCCTGCCATGGGAATGCGGGATTTGCATTTCAGGCTCAGGACCAATGATGTCTTCGAGATACGTTACATTCTAAGCTTTCAACGTTTTTTGGAAAGGGTTAAAAATGGCATTGACGTATTTGTGGGTTTCTCTCCCATTTGGTGCATGTGGGCAATGGGCGCCGTTGGGATCTTTGTGCGGTTTTGGCCGAGGCCCGCTGCCCTATCACCGATACGTGAACAAAGACGGTGACCGCATCACGTGTTCAGATGCGCTTCTGCGGCCGTCTGGAACGCTCTTCCTTCCGATATTAGGAAGCCACTGGAGCTATGCACTTTAAAATAATCAAGATTGAAAACTCATTTGTTTAGAACTGCCTTTTTGCGTTTACTTTGATGTCCTTCCCCCGCACCTCCGATTAGCACGGTTGGCTACGTACGGTGCGACATAAGTTCTTCGTACACACACACGAGCATGGAGGGGTGGGCGGGGGCAGGGGGCAATAAAGAGCGAGACGTGTGTGTGTCTGCGCGCGCGATGTGTCCTCCGCAGCATGTCGCTGCTGAGCCAGCAGCCCTTCCTGTCGCTGGTGCTCACCTGTCTGAAGGGCCAGGATGAGCAGAGGGAGAGCCTCCTAACGTCTCTGCAGAACCAAGTCAACCAGGTGAATTAACCATTTGAATGATAATTGTGAGAAGCGTCATCAGCGGGCACGATAATAAAACAATTGTGAAGCATTTAATAAATTATTATTCTCGCCACTATCGACCAAGCCATGTATTGTCAAGCTGCCTTTATATCCCCTGCTTCTGAATCTTTAAAATGTGCCAGATGTTGAGTTGTTGACCAAAAGTGAAAGGGAGGCCTTTCCGATTTAAACCCAGCCATTTTAACCCGAGCTAAACACATCGCAGCGGATGCTCTTTCGTGTCCGCCGCTTACACGTGCGTGCATGTTTTGCCAACGCTTGCGCTTGGCCGATCCCCTCCGCAGATCGTGAGCAACTGGCAGGAGGAGCGGTACCAGGACGACATGAAGGCTCGGCAGATGATGCACGAGGCTTTGCAGCTTCGTCTCAACCTGGTACGACGGGGGACACCCTTCACCGTTAGCACCAGCGTGACCTTTCTGTGGTCAGGCCCACACCCACCCCTCCATACGCGAGCAGCTTTATGCCATTTTTATCTCCGTACGGTGTAGCCGCTTCCAATGCGTGTTTGCGGGGCGGCAGGGGTGGCGCAGTGTTAACTCTCGTGCCTCCAAGGTTAAGAAGAGGACCTGGGTTAAATTCTTAACTCGGGTTCCTTTCCGTGTGGGGTTTGTACGTTCTGCCACTATTCTGCATGTGTTTCCTCTGTTTGCCAGTTTCCCCCCATAGCACGAGACCGTGCAATGCACGGGTAATTGGTATTGGTCAAAACATAGCAGGGGCGGGGGATGTGGAAGGAGGGGAGGGGCGATGGGGGAAGTGGGCAGGGGGAGGGGCAGCTCAGACAGTAGATTTCATTAAAGCGTGTTTTTAAAAAAGTATTTTTTTATATTTTATTCATCTGGCACATGCTGAAAAATAGGCATTCACTTTTTGGACATTGGACCGATTTATGTAAATTTATCGTAATTGTTTTTGGCACTCCCACCCACCACCAACCACCCCTTATGGAAGGTTTCCTGGCTTGGTCGGGTAGTTGGGGTTTGTATTCCGGGATGTGTGGTAAACCTCGTGGATTAATTCCTTTGTTGTGATAACGTTGTTGTTGTTGTTATTGTTGTTTGCGCTTTATTGTTTCGGTGCCATTTCTTAATTTGTAAATACTTTTTTTTATTTTGCTCGGTCGTGGTAGGGTTTTCATTCGATTGGTAGTGGCTGTATATGGGACTTTGGTCTTCATACAGGGTGTCCCATGAGTCTGAAAAACACAACTCTGTGTTATTGGCTCACGGCCTGGATGCAATCTGTTAAATTCAACAGCGACCTCCCTCCTAGGAGTAGAATTATCTGGACTTGTTCTTCCTTACTTGGAGACATATTGGGCCTGCAGAAACAACACAAAATCTGAATCCGATCTTTTTCATATTAATCCAGATGTATGGGCCACCCTGTGTATCATTGGTGGCCAGGCCGCTTCTGAAAGAGAGCTATATACAGGCAGTCCTCTGCTTACGATGGAGATGCGTTACGATGACCCCATCGTAAGTCAAAAATATCGTAAGTCGAAGATGGCCTAGCCTACCCTGGAGTCTTAAAGAATGGTGATAATTTAGCAACACAGAGCAATTTACAGTACCGTACTGTATAATCTATATACTGAATGTATTTATTAATTACAATACTGTATTGCACGGTAAAATGTAAAGTAAAAAAAACAAGGTAAATTCTTAGCCTACCTATACGAACTGCAATTTAATAGAAAGTTTTTTTCAGGAAACAATCCTATCTGCTGTAAAAACTTTTAACATGCATTGAACGTATCGTATCGTGGTAACCCTAAAATAAAATCGCTAAAGTTTCGTATCATACATGCATTGAACATATCGTAACATATCATATTGTACTGTACTCACCAAGATTCTGTCCGTCGTCTGCATACTTGAACGATGTTAGGTTGTTGATGGCAATTGTGTCGTATCGCTATCGCCATCGTAAGGTCGAAATATCGTAAGTCGGACCATCGTAACTCGAGGACTACCTGTAGTTCAAGTGGGCCTTAATGTACAGCGTTATGGGATGCTACTAGCATGAATGATGCCGTATAAAATGAAAGTATTATTATTGTTCATTCATAATGATGGTGAAATCTACCGGGTCTGTCTTACCCCCACCCACCCCACCGAAATCCCACTTGTCGCTGGCACCACCGTGCAGGTCGGAGGGATGTTCGACACGGTCCAGCGCAGCTCGCAGTGCACGACCGAGTGGGCGGTGCTGCTGCTGCAGATCGTCAGCACGGGCACCGTAGATGTACAGACCAACAAGTGAGTCGTGGCCACGCATCACATAACTTCCCCCCCCCCCCTCCACAGAAGGGGGGGGGGGGGGGGGGGGGAGTCTGCTGCTGTATTTTGCCAGCTGTTGTTGTAATGTGTGGATGCCCACCAACATTATTTTAGATTTCATTCAGCCCTGCGGTAAGGCAAAGGTTCTCCACTCGTGTTTTAACGTCCCGCACGCGCGGCGTGTCCGCTCGTTGGGCGGTGTGCGCGCGACAGTGAGCTCTTCACGACGGTGCTCGACATGATCGGTGTGCTCATCAACGGCACGCTGGCCTCGGACCTGTCGAGCATCTCGCAGGGCATCATGGAGGAGAACAAGCGCGCCTACATGAACCTTGTGAAGAAGCTGAAGGTGAGCGCCGCCGCCGGCGTTAACAACGTCTCCTGGTATGAAGGAGGTCGTGGGTTCGATCCCGACCATAACGCCTGTATATTTGGAGTTTGCGGTGTCTCTCCCCGTGGTCGCGTGGATTTTTCTCCGGGTCCTCCGGTTTTTCCCTGCGCATTTAGAAACTTGAGTATTTGTTGTAAATTTCCACGTAATGAGCCACTTTGTTGAGCTATTATTTGTGATAATCAGGTCACTTCATAAGAGAGCTATCCAGCTTAGTTGGCCTTACCTGGTAAAATAAAAACTTGAGTTTAGTAAGTGCAAACAGAGTCCTGTTTCTCCGCACGCAAGGCTGCGACGTAAAATTCCAGTTTGTCATTGGCAAGGTCGCTCCTCCCTGACTTTATCAATTTGCCAGTTGAGCCGAAGCACTGCGAGGTTACAGACAATCCCTAAATATTTACCATTTGTTCAACGGAGTGCATTATAGTCGACGCATGTACAGTCGTAGTACAGGCATAGATGCAGAGAAGAAGATGGGATCCTGAGCACAACCTGCAAATATGAACAGGTTGGAATGACATTCCGTTGCCTTGCACACGAAGGGGGACAATTTGAGAGGATGTGATCGCAGATAACTGAAACTTCATTTTGCCATGTGCATGTCGCGTTGCGCTGCCAATAAGCCACGGCTTTGTGCCACATTACCAGGCGTGGCCAGAAGGCCTCTATTTATCAATGCTTTGCAACTAAAGGTAGATTTACAGCGGAATCCATAGGTTTGTTGCAGGATCCGTAGACTTAACATTGTGGTAATATCTTCTTGGTTCTTTCGGTAAAGTCACGTAGAAGGAAATAATAAAATAATAATTGTGGTAATAGACACGCCGCTGCAAAGTGGTTCTTTATTTTCACTGCTCATGGAGCTATTGTTAAGCATCCGCTCACGCGTGCCTTACCCGCTAACACAGGGGTCGACAACCTCCGGCTCCGGAGCCACATGCGGCTCTGTAAGGACTGCTGCTTGGTGACGGTATTCACATGCAATCGCCGCTCTTGAAATATTGATGAACATTAATTTATTCCCGAACTCGAAAAAAATTTTATCCTCTTGTTGTTTTGGTTTTGCCGAATGCCCGGTGCTAACAGAAGGAGCTGGGCGACAAGCGTTCGGAGAGCATCGACAAACTGCGCCAGCTGTTGCCGCTGCCCAAGCAGACGGTGGACATCATCACGTGCGAGCCCATGGGCTCCCTCATCGACACCAAGGGGAACAAGATCGCCGGCTTTGACTCCATCGACAAGAAGCAGGTTCGGTGGCCGCAGCACCACCCGGGCGAGAGGCAGAGCTTCCGATGTTAGGAAGGTGCTGGGAGCTGCACAACTTTTAAATCTCGATTGAAAACTCACTTTGTTTTTTCGGTAAAGTCACGTAGGTAAAAAATCACGACGTTTCTGGCGCAACACAAACCACTTAAGCGTTTGTGCTTTCGCTACGTTGTCCCCCACCTTAAGGACACTTGTGTTGCGCCCGAAACGTCGTGATTTAATTTAGTTGTTTTCATTTTATTTTATTTTTTACCTACGTGACTTTACCGAAAAAACCAAAGAGTATGAATCCTTGCAGTCACGAAAGCTTCAAATCTAGAATAAAAGTCACTTCTTTGGAACTGATTTTTTCGTTTAGCTTGTTGTCCTTCACCCGCACCTCCGAATGGCACGGTCGGCTCGGTACGGTGCGATCACACCCTCTCGTTGTGTGCGCCGTCACTTCCCCAGGGCCTGCAAGTGTCCACCAAGCAGAAGGTGTCTCCCTGGGACATGTTCGAGGGCCAGAAGAACCCGGCGCCGCTGTCGTGGGCGTGGTTCGGCGCGGCGCGAGTCGAGCGTCGAGCCCCACGATACGAAGAGCAGCACCGGCTGCTCCTCTACCACACGCACGCGCACCCTCGCCCGCTCGCCTACTACCTGCACCCCATCCCGCTCCCACCGGAGGTACGAGCCAAAAACTGTACCACACTCACCTATACCCTCGCTCGCTGGCCTACTACTACCTGCACCCCATCCCGCTCCCACCGGAGGTACACGCCAAAAACTACCACACGCACGCGCACCCTCGCCCGCTCGCCTACTACCTGCAGCCCATCCCGCTCCCACCGGAGGTACGCGCCAACAACTGTACCACACGCACGCACACCCTCGCTCGCTGGCCTACTACTACCTGCACCCCATCCCGCTCCCTCCGGAGGTAGGAAGCCAAAACACTATTTAGTTTTTTACCACGTAAGCCCCACTGTCACCCTTTGTCGTCATCATAGCTCCGACCAAGGCTCCACCACTCGGTATCTCAGTTGCTCAGTGGGCCTTATCTACGAAAAGAAAAATTAATTATTTTTTTAGTAACAAAAATAACGTGCCTCATATATTCATAAACAAACCCCTGGGGGTGGGGGGGGACACGTGCGTTTCCACACTACGACATCACTGCTCCGACTATTAGACACGTCCTAAGCGTGCCACCTGCTGGGCTTGACCCTGTTGACCCTCCGCGCGGAATGCACCGGCCTCCCGGTTTCTGCCGTCCGCCGCAGGAGGTGGAGCCGCCGGCGCCTCCGTCGGCGGGGCCAGTGGGGGGCGTGGACGGCGACCGCAAGCAGGCCGAGGCGTGCGTGGAGACCGCCAAGCCTCCCGAGGAGGACAAGAAGCCCAAGAACACGCGCAAGCGCAAAAAGCCGAGCCAGAAGGAGGCGAGACGCAGCGCAGTGCACGTCCCTTGCAGGGTGTCTCCGTTGGCCGAGTTCGATCGTTCGTTTGTTCCTTCGTTTGTTCCTTCGTTTGTTCGTTCAGTTCGTAGTCGTACGAGGTTGGTACATCGACCTTTCGATGAGTGTCTTGCTTAAATACGCCCCGCAGTATTCACCAGGGCGGCCCTCTAGATTTGAACCGCCGTCCCCCAGCAACAGGCGACACGCATGCTACGACTTGGCCATGTAACTGCCCGTATAAAGTGTATACACACAAGCATGTCTCTAACATACTTTGTTTGTATTTATCTTTCTTCAGGAGTACCCCCAGAACAGCTACAACCGGATGCAGCCATTCGGAACGATACCACCACCGCAGATGATACACACCACACACCCGCCCTACCAGGGCCTCAGCTACACCACCATGAACCAACCACTGCAGACCAATTACTACACTCCCAGCCAGCCACTTGCACCAGGTAGGCCAAGACACGGGTCCCTGCTGCATACAGGTTCTGTGCTGACGCATATTAAATGTTGATTTGAAGCTTTCGTGACTGCAGGAATCCATGCTCTTTGGTTCTTCGGTAAAACAGACTCTTTAGAAAGAGTCTGCCTCAGCAGCAGACCATGCTTTCCCACTTGATGATGGACACTTGTGTTGCGCCCGAAACGTCGTGGTTTATTTTATTTTATACCTACGTGACTTTACCGAAAGAACCAAAGAGTAAGCATATTAAATGCTTTGAAAGAAAGCGGCAGCTTGAGAGTACCGTATTATTATTTTTCGTTTGCATTCGGCGGTGGTTTATTTTTTTATGCTTTTTCAGTCGAGGCTTAAAGCGTTTATGCATGAGCTCATGTCCGTCTGGAATGGGGGTTAAGGGATTTGGTGGGTTGGCACACTATAACTCTCAAAGACGATCAGATGTGATTTAAACTTTAGTTTAAGGTTGTTTTGTTTTTAGGTATTCACTCGATTGAAAACCGGTCAAATTGATCAAAGTGTTTACCAACAATTTGAGAGAAAAAAAATTGCAATTGCATTTTGCCCTAACGGCTACCCGTCTGCTTCCACTTTGTGAGTTATACATGTCCAAAGATTTACCGCACATTGGAAATCATAGCGCAATCTATTTTTGTAACGGATCTTGCTAAGGTTTGCTCAACCAATTGGACATCACTAAAAATCTAACACACGGACGCCGCTAATCACGAGTTTAGCGGGGTGTGTCTGTGTATCTGTGGGGGAGCCGTGGTGTAGCCGTTAACGCACTGTGCTACGAACCCAATGACCCGGGTTTGATTCCCGCTCATGGTCGACACCAGTGACGATTATCTGAACCGCACCTGATGCGGTGTGTAAATGGCGCCACTTAGGGAGACAAAAGGTGGCTGGGCGTGGTGTTTGCCACCCACCTCTTTGAGTAACAGCATTTGCCCTAACAGCTTGCTGCAAGCTATACGGGGGGGGGGGGGGGGGCGGGGCCCGTTTGTCTTTGTGGCTTCGACCATCAACTCTTGTCTGCACCGCAGGCGGACCACGGATAGACACGAGCCGGCAGTTCCCTGGCGCCAACACGAAGCAGCTGCTCACCGACATGCTGATGCGGCGAGGATCTCTTCCCCAGCCGCCAGGACCAGGCCCCGGCATGGCTCCCCACCAACAGCAGGCACAGGCACAGAACCAGCAGCAGCAGCAGCAGCACCAGCAGCAGATGATGCACATGAAGATGATCCAGCGGCACACCTTAATGCGCCACCCGGCACAAATGAGGCCTTTTGCACAGGTGGTGCGTGTGTTTGCGTTTTTTTAGGTGGTTTGGGTGTGTGCACGTGCGCGCGCGCGTGTGTGTGGACGCGTGCGTGTGTATGCGTGTGTGGACGCACGTGCACGTGTTTGCAAGTCTGTGTCTGTGTGTGCGCGCACGCTTCCGTGCGTGCTCGTGTGTGTGTGTGTGCGCGTGTGTGTTTTTGTGCCTTAAATGAGTACCTTGTGCAGTGTGTAAACTTCAGCACAAGGGAGACAAAGGCGGCCGGGAATGGTGTTGGCCACCCCACTCCCTCTTGTGCCGTGCTGGCCTTCATAAGTGCTAACAGCACTAGCATCTACAGTCTTTTAAGGCTATACAGGGGGTATTCATTTCTGTGTGTGTGTGGGCATATATACACAAAGCAACTCGCGTTACACTCCATTGATACCAGATATTTTATAACCGAAGCACTAAATCACGTCAAGCTGAAGCTAATAGGGCGCATTACGCAGACGCGTGATTCGATCCGGTTCACACCAATCTAAACGGCCACCTGCTGTTATTTTTCAATCACCAACAGCTTTGTGTTTTTGCCTTGCGCGTTGTCGCGCAAATCAAATGGATTAGATGCCGGTCGCTCGGAGTCGCCACCTGGACTCGGAATGGGAACGCTGCCGGTCCGAGCGCTGACTCCAGTCCGTGGGGCCCAACACACCCAGTGGGTTGGGAACAACCCACTGGGTGTGTTAGGCGCTTGCAGCGTTAGCTGTTGCCGACCGGAGCTGGTTAAGTGGGCCAGTCTCAAATCAAGATTGGGCCAATTTCGATTTAAAGATTTCGTGACTGCAGGGATTCATCTTCTTGGTTCTTTTGGTAAAGTCACGTAGAATGGAAATAATAAAATAATAAAAAATTAAACATTAAATAATTCTCACGACGTTTTGGCCACAATGAACAGACCTGTTCTCCACCTGAGGACGGCTGCTTGCGTTGTGGTCGAAACGTCGTGAGAATTATTTTATTATGTTTTAGTTTTATTATTTTATTATTTCCATTCTACGTGACTTTACCGAAAGAACCAAGAAGAAGATTAGGCCAGTCTGTTGGGCAGCGTTAGGGAATAAAAAGTTAATTTGAGAGTTAAGATTTATTTTTTACGTGTAGGATCACACGACCAAGATGATTCATAAATATTATTTTTAGGTAAGATTGTACCCTAGGTCTATCAATTAAATATATTGCTCCACAACCCACCGACCGAGTTAATCAAATCGAGTTGTCACGTGGGCAAATATGCCAATTAATTAGATTTATCGGCAAAACCGGAATCTTGCGGCTTCAAATTGCCCTTTACTTATGCTGGCTTACAGGTATCAATCTTCCGACACTCATTACATGTGAAGTGTTTTTATTATTTTTACGTGTTGCGTAAACGTTTGCGCTTGATCTGAAAACGAAATGAATTGCGCTGCTTTACACTTACCACCATGTAATGTACAACATCGTATATCCGACCGTCGCATATCCACGCTGACCAATTAAGTGTCTAAATCCAGTGCATTATTTGTGCACCATTTAGCTGTCATTATCTACAGATGTTCACTTTATCCAACCTTTTAAAAATATAACTCTGCCGAAACCTCAGACCTCAGCGATTCAGATATGCGACGTTGTACTAATAGTGACGTCCGTCACTTTAATTGCATTGTGCTTTTGTCCAAAATAACGCTTGTGACGTTTGTGTGGCTTTGGCGCGTCTTTGTTTCCCGCTAGCAGGGCCAGGCGATGGGCCAGGGAGCCATCTACTCGCAGCCCGTGCGACAGCCTAACCCCCTCGCTCAGTACGGTGCAATGCAGCAGCCAGCTCAGGTTAGCCGCCATCGCTTGACTTCCTCGGAGTGCACCGAGTGGAAATAAATGATTTGCAGGCTGTGTGCTTGCATCAAGGCAGTATTGTCTAATAGGCCACAGTTGGTACTGTGCCTAGGGCCTATGAAAACAAGAAGGGCCTACGAAAACAATCATTTGACTCATTTTTGTCGTTTGTAAGATAAAAAATGTCACCAAGATATCTTCTTGAATAAGTTTATTTATATCGCAAGTATAGGCAACAGTTTTTTTCATAAGTTGAGAGAAATTAACACCGGAGATTAACTTTTCGTGGTTTTTTCATGGCAAAATTAGCAAGAACAAGTTATGTTTATGGCACAATCTCTTTCTCAGTAGAGAGTAGTGTGAGGGAAGACGAGCGTTATCACTGACCTTATCCTATGAAACAAAATTGCCTAGGGGCTTACAAGAACCTTAATTCGGCCCTAGCGTGCATGCATAAATAATAAAGGCGTGTACGACAGAAGAGTTTCAAATTCAACGTTTTGCACTGTTGCGTGTTTTCGACTTATGAGTTTGGTGCAATAATTAACGGATCTTCTTGATGTCAAGTGACACCACAGGAAGTGATGTCGTGTGAGTGACATCACTTCCTGAGATGTAAAATTTTCAGATTACATTTTGTGTCTAGGTCCGATTGTTGGATCTTTCGTATTAAGCCAAAAGTGGGAGATGACGTTGGGGCGTGGGGGGGCAGGATTTGGAGACCCGTGAAAATAAAATAAAAACGTTGCTCCCGAAGATCAAAATTTTAACAGCGCACAAAGCAATTCTGGCTTGTTGTTAGCTTTGTCTTCATGCTCTATCATACAGTAACTAATGTGGAATTGGATTGTGCATTCCAGAAATGGCTTGTGATTTTCAGTGCTTTTTGTATTTTTGAAAAGAAAAAAATCATAAAAAGCTGCAAGTTCAATTACTGGCTTTGGGTGTGACTCGTAAAACGCCAACTATCTTCTCTCCGAGGTCGATAAAATAACCTTCACTTTGTGTGGAAGTCAACAGTGCTTGTCCTATAATCAGACTCGCCCCCACCATAGGAATGTGGAATTTCCATCACTGGCTCAGGGCTGTGAACAAAAGATCACCAAGCAGGGAAATTACCTTGCTTGACTTATTTTGCCCTGCCGCATAGCGCTTGCCAATGTCTTTACACCTGCGTGACCTCCGGCCGCACAGGCAATGTCTCAGGGCTACGCCGCTTTCTCTGCGGGTGGCGGCGGCGGCGGCGGCGGCAACGGAGGCGCGGGGGCCGCCGGCGCCGGCGGGGCACCCATGGCCGTGAGTGGGCAGCACAGTTCGCAGACGGCGCTCCTGTCGCCGGGCTACACGGGACAGCCCTACCAAGCGGGGCCCGCGCCTGGAGCCGGCATGGTGGACTCGCTGCGGCAGATCCAGCAGCAGCAACAGCAGCAGCAGCAACAGCAACAACAGCAGCAGCAACAGCAGCAGCAGCAGCAGCCGAGTGGCTATGTACACCAGCAGGCCCCGGCCGCTTACCCCCGCAACCTACAGAACACACCCCGGTGAGGCCCTGTCCCGTGAGGCTGTGGTCGTGGAATTGGGTGAAGGCCACCCCTTGTTGACACAACCGCTAGTTTTGGTGCCTTGCGGGTGTTTATGAAATAACTCATTCGTGTCTGCCTTGGAAGATGTCTTCGGTCTTGTCATCTCTGCCAGCCGAATGTAAAACGCGATGTAAATAGTGGCAGGATGCAGCAATGTAACATCCATATTTAAGTTGCATAGAGTCCTCAAGTTCCTTTTGGCTGTGATCACACTTGTGCGTTTACCTGCGCCTCTCATTGCACATTACCCCGCACTCATTGTTTCATTGTCCTTGCAGACTTTCACACCAGCCCATGCAGCAGGGTGGAATGCTGTCGAGCATAGAGCAGGTGCCGACCGGCCCAATGCATTCTGGCATGACGCAGATGACACCGGAGATGCGGCACAGGATACTACAGCAGCAGCAACAGCAGCAGCAGCAACAGCAGCAGCAGCAACAACAACAACAACAGCAGCAGCAACAGCAACAACAGAGGATCATACAGGTTATATATACACAAATGAATGTTTGGAACGCTCACAGCTGTGTATGTATGTTGAACTTATTTCGCACCGTACGTAGCCAACCGTGCTAATCGGAGGTGCGGGATATCTAGCAGTGGCCCTGAAAGATTATATCTTTGTGCTACTGCAGCCATCTGGAACGCTCTTCTGATATTAGGAAGCCACTGGAGCTATGCACTTTTCAATCTTGCTTGTAAACTAATTTATTTAAAATTGCTTTTGGTGTTTAGTTTTTTGTCCTTCCCCCGGCACCTCTGATTAGCACGGTTGGCTACGTATGGCCTCTTTCTGAAAGCCGCTTCAATAGACCTCTTCACACTCAAGGCACACCTAGTGTGTTCCATCACTCGTCAAAATGAGCAATTTTAATTCTCACAGCTGGAAAATGTTACGAAAGCGAAAATCGAAACTGAACGCGGTGAGGTTCTTGCGCAGTTGTGGCCGCTTTAGAATTCTCAGACTTTAAAGACCATCACCTCGGCTGCACTTGAGAAGAACCCAGTTTGATCACAGGCAGCTGCCTGGATTCAAGCCCATGTGATCTCGGTGGTCCTGGCCCCAGTTCTCTTGACTCCTGAGCAACCGACGGCTTCATGTTTATGGGTTGTGTATTTTCAATTATTGTTCTTAAGTGAAAGCGCACGCCACTTACTATGAAACCCAGCAAAGCGAGTTTGATTTCCTGGCCCATGGCCGACATCGGTGACGATTATCTGAACCAGCCCTGGGCCTCCCCTAGGTTGACTAAACCTTAAATGAGTAACTGTTGCGGAGTATAAACATCAGCAGCGTAGAGACAAAGGTGGCCGGGCTTGGTGTTTGCAATACCCCACCAGTTTGTGCGCCGTGCGGGCCTTCATTGGTGCTTGCTAACGGCACTTACCCCAACAGTCTATGTAGGCCACATGGGGGATCTTTGTCTTTCTAGTTTTTGTACATTTCGAAACGTGCGTTTAGATTATTTGGCCGCTATAAATTTCCACCTGATGGTGAGCCACCTTCGTTGAGCTATCATTTGTGGCGAGGTCACTTCTGACAAAAAGCGATGTCCAGTTTAGTGGGCCCCTTACCTGGTAAAAAAAAATTAAATAAAAAAAAGTGTTTTTTTCCTTGAAATAGTTGAATAGTTTTTACCTTTTGTATATGCCTGTGTGTGTGTGTGTTGGCGTCGCTTGTGTGAGGACAGCTTCCGCAACAGCAGGCTCCTCAGCCAGCACAGCAGCCCCCCATGGGCATGCAGCCCATTCAGCAACAGCAAACAATGGTGAGAGTGGACGGTCGACATGAGGTTCAGTGTTTCCTTTCCGCCAACCACTGCTACAGTGCCAGCTTGCCCGCACCTGAACGTGTGATCGTGATTTGGAATTAATTGTGGCGGTTGCAGTGGGTTTCGCGCACTGCGCTCTGAATCTGGTGACCCTGCGTTTCATTACTGAGCATCTGTGGAAAAAGAGCTTCATAGCTCGTCAGATTCAAAGAGTATGACTAAATATTCTGATTCGTTACCAGCAATGCTCTGAAAACATGAGGTGGTGCGTGACGTATGAACCGGTCTTAACCCCCCACTACCGGCCTTCACAAATCTGTATTGACCAGCGTGGTGAAGTATGGTCAAACAACTTCCACGACCAACATGGCGTGTGGAGGTGTTCGACCAGCAGGAGATTATTATTAGGATTGACAAACGGCTGTACATTTAGTTTTTATTGTGTTAACTTAATATCTAATTTTTGTTCGCTTGATAAAATGTGTTTTTGATAAGTAGTATATTTCAGCCTAGGGCTTTTACCCCCTTTTCCACTGGCTCATCCGAGCCATGCCAGCGTGCAGGGCCCACACAGTAACCGGTGGTTTTTCCCATCGGCTATTTGCCAAACCGAGCCGTAGCCAGACCGGTACACGTTGGCCTTACAAGACATCTGAATCTTGCTCGATGCCAAGCAAGGCTAGGGGTTCAGTCAGTCGGGCGCCACGGTGACGAGATGTTAACTACCTCGCCTGGTATACAGTAGGTTCGTGGGTTCTATTCCGACCCTGATGCTTGTATATTTGGAGTTTGTGTGTTTTTCTCCCCGTGGCGGCGTGAGTTTTTCTCCGGGTCCTCCGGTTTTTCCCTCCACACTTAGAATCAACGTGCATTTAGAGTACAGTAAAACCTTGAATTGCGAGTAACTTGGTCTGCGAGTGTTTTGCAAGACGAGCAACATTTTTTATACATTTTAATTTGATAAACGAGCGATGTCTTGCAATACGAGTACTGTAGTACGTGTATACACCTTATCTGCAGAGCGTCACGTGATCACAACTGATATACGACGAGCGCTTTGATATACGAGTGCTTTGGATTACAAACACATTTCCGGAACGAATTATGCTCGCAATCCAAGGTTTTATTGTTTTCGGCTGCTACGTATTTCCACTTGATGACAAGCCGCCATTTCGTTGAGCTATCATTTGGTGTCAGGTTGCTTCTGAAAACTCAGTGGGCCTTACCTGGTAAAATAAAACAAAATAGTTGAGTTAAAATCATTTTCATCGTCCGTTACGTCGGCCGGTACACTCGAAAGAGCATCGCCAACATCCACGCGGTCGCGTTCCGTGGCACGGCCACGGCTCGGGTTCTGCAGTGGGGACAACGATTGTCCAAATAAAGGACCGTGATCGTCCGACTGGTTGACCAACCTGTTGCACTTTTCCCGCACTTTTCCCGCACCCCATGTCTGGATTTACAGCAAACACAACAGCAGCAGCAGACAGCTGCTCTGGTTCGCCAGCTGCAGAAGCAGCTCTCAAGTGAGTCACTCGCCCGACAAACCAGCGGTCAGAAACTCATACGTGCGCGCACACACACGCATACATATGCTGCCCGCAAATAACAGCAAATATGCCTCAATGCCCGTCTGATATGTTTGCTATGAACCAGAATATAGATGCGTGTAGAAGAGAGTGCCTGTTAGGGACACAGGTATGAGGGTGGGTTGAAGATGTCCTGAGCTTTAACAGCAGTTTTATTCTTGAGAAGGTGAAGGGGGAGGAGGTGGGATTGAGACGAGACAGAGAGACAGACGGTGCAACGAGAAACGCCATGGAGATGCCACTGGCGTAGGGTAGGAGGAAGTAGAGGGGAGACCGAGGGTGGGAGATGGGAGGATGCAGTGGAACGAGAGATGTATGTATGATGAATTTATTTCGCACCGACCGTAGGTAGTCAATTAGCACGGTTGGGTACGTACGTGGCAAACGAAGTTCAACGTACATCCAACCGCGCTAATCGGAGGTGCGGGTGAAGAACAACAAACTAAAGACGGCTGAGCATTTCGAAAGAAATTAGTTTTTAATTTCGATTTAAAAGTACGTAGGGTTTAGTGGGCTGGCTTCCTAATATCAGAAGGAAGAGCGTTCCAGACGGCCACGGAAGTGCTTCTGAAAGCGTGCGATGCGGTGACCGTCTTTGTTCAATGGTCAGCCAAAAGCCACTGCAAGGATGGCTCCAAGGGTGGTCTGGATTACAGAGAGATGAGACAGAATAAAACACAGTGGGATTGTTAGCTTATGAGCAGAGAGAGAGCGATTTCCATGTACAAATATATGTATTTGGCCATAGAGAGGTTCAATCGATATTTAGGTTTTTTTTACTGTCTCTTTATTGGTCATATCACACTTGCATGAAATGTTTGCATTTTTTCTGTTTTTCCTGTCATGTGATTTTGAGTTGCCATTAACGTATTTTTATGACGCCCTTTTGAACTGATTTGTCACTCACTCATCTGCTTGTCGCTATCTTCGCGCTCCCACATTGAACAATAAACCTTAAAATAGCGGCAGACTTTGACAAACATATAAATATATCAAATAATTTTTCGATTTAAAGCTTTCGTGACTGCAGGGATTAATATTCTTGGTTCTTTCGGTAAAGTCATGTAGAAGGGAAATAATAAAATATTGTTTTAAATAATAAAATCTATTACTTTCTTGTTTTAAATAATAAATATAAAACAATTTGTTTTCTTTTAATTATTTTATTATTTCCCTTCTACGTGACTTTACCGAAAGAACCAATAATATATCAAAGAATGTACAAACATTTTTATATATGTAAATTTATTGTGGTGTATGAAATTGTACACCACATAATTTGAATACTACATTGTTTAAACTAAATGAGCTACATTGGCCACTGTCGAGAATGTTAAATTTGCAGGACATGGCCGGCTGGCTCAGAGGTAAGGGCTGCTGAGCATCGCCAGAGAACCTGGGTTTGAATCCAGGTTTCAACCACTGCCTGTGATTAAACCGGCTTCTCCAGTGTAGTGAGTTCATGATCTCAGCCCGGTCACCAATGACTGCACACACACACAAAAACCCATTACATTTGGTTGTGCACATAATTTAGCGAAATTCCACCTCTGCGAATCAAACATCGGGTTTGACTGTCATGTGCCCAAGCGTTACTCCCATATGCAGAGCAGGTGGGGGAAAGCGCTGTGCCCCTCTTCCGCCTGGACCAGAGGTCACTTGAAAGGATCTTGGATTTAGCTCCGTGATATCCACTTCCGTGGGCGGTTCTCTTAACAGGAAGAGTTGCACTGCCTCTGTGAGAGATGCGAGTGGATTTTTCCGTCTCGTGCCACGACACCGCCGAAAGCACCGTCGCGTGAAAACTCGGGGGGAAAGGGGGGGGGTAGCGGAATTCCAAAATAATTTAAGAGAGTTTGTTTTAAGTACCTTTTTTTCCCATCCATTTCCACTCCCATTTCCATCGTTGTGGTTGGCATATCACTGCCCTTTTGATGTCGACTTTGGTGCCGGACAGATATTTGTGCTAAATGAAATTTGTATCTATATATATCTATGAACAAAAATTGTGCTTCATCGAGTGGGCGCTGTGCACCCAGCTGAGCAGCCAAACGTTTGGAAGGGATCGTTTTATTTCCATTGCAATGCGAAGTCACTTGTTCCTGGAAACAGAATCGGTTGGATATAAATGTAATATAACACGCAAGCTTACGACTCAGGAGCAAGGCTGTGTGTGTGTGTGTGCGTGTTTGTCCGAAGTGTGCGTGTATCAGAAGTGTCCCTTTTGCTCCCCCCCCCCAAACAGTATAATAATGTAACCATGTTTTACTTATATCAGAACTGTGCTTATATAGGCTTCCTTATATCCAGCTCTGCTTGATGTTAAATGTATCGAACTGGCCAGAAAGGCCTCTGGTATTGTGAGTGGCTCGTAGTTGGAAAGTTACGAGTTAAAATCCTGGTTGGAGGGGAGTTGACTCTGCCTATCATCCCTCCTGGAGTTGATAAAAAAAAATGAATACTACTTTGTGAGGAAGTCTACAGTGGTTGTCCTATGGGAAGACTTGCCCCCACCATAGAAATGTGGAATTACCACCACTGGCTCAGAGGGCTGTAAGCAGGAGGAAATATCTTAGAGCTTGTTATCTTTTTTATGTAATAAGACGACAGAATTGTGAATAATTTGAAATTTCTACATTCGTGAAAAAAATCATCTCTTAATGGTGATGACGCGCCGACATGTTTGGGTGCACCTCTGATTGTGCACTGATTGCTCTTGCTCTGTCTGTGTGTTACGCCGCCACCGCCGCCACCGCCACTGGCCCTGCTGCCCCTCGTGCTGGCGACACGTTTGCAGATACACAGCAGCACCAGTACGGGCACGGACCTGGACCTGCGCCTTTTTAGCGGACAATCGTGCGACTCGGAAAACCGAAAGCGCGCAGCGAAAAAAAAAGCCGGCCCGCTAAACGGGGGGTGGGGTGGGTGGGGGGGGGGAGGACGAACGAAAAGAAGGCCGCTTAATATTAGCGGCTCCTCTGCTCGAAGAAGAAGAAGAAGAGTGAAAAAGGACGGAGGGAAAAAGCGATGGAGAAATCAGGGCTGGCAAACAGAATCTCCCCCCTCTGCTTGCCTTTTCAGGGGGGCCTGCTCTGGGCTCTCTGGCTGCTGTTTTGATTTGAAAACTGTTCTTGGGTTTCAGCGACGATTTTATTTCACAGCGACGGGGTTGGGGAGCAGGGGGTTGTTGTTGTTGGTGGTGATGGTGGTGGCGGCGGCCAGGGAGGTGGTGGAAGATTTAATTTAGTTTAACTTGATTAAAAACAACACAACGATGGTGGGGGAGCGTGGCCTTGCCTGATGAGACCGTAGTCTTAAAAAGAAAAGACTAAAGGCCTCCCAACTCCCCCCTCCGCCCGCCGCCTCCTTGACCCCCCTGCTCTCCGTTGCACTCATACTTGATGACGCGTGTGCTTTATGCAACTGTGAGTAAAAACAAAAATAATGATTGAAGGGTCAAACTTGCATCCTTTTTGTAAAGCTTTATCAATGCAGAAAGATGCGATGCACCCTGTCCCCCACCGCCCCCCTCCCAATCTTGGGGGGGGGCGGTGGGGGGAGGGCACCATGTAAGGTAAGTATTTGCCTTGAAGCCGTACAAAGTCTGTAACAGTTATCTATGAGAAAACACGCGCGCGCACACACACGTACACAAATCTTTAAGTAGAGTAAGAAAATATATATAACAATGGTGCATTGTTACAAGTTGTAAAACGATATTTAAGGTTCCCATTGTGAGTTAACGTTTTAATGTGAATAACCCAGAACGTTTTTAAAGACTTTCCACAGAAGAGAGATGTTGTGAATCATAGCGCATTGTACTACTACAGGGACTCCTTTACTTACGAACACTCAAACTTTCAGAGTTACTAACAAACCCGTCCATATTTCATGTAGATGCCACATGAAGAACCAGTGGCATCGACATCTGCAGAACATGAAAAACCAGTGGCATCTACATCTACAGGAGATTGTGTACAACTTTTAAAGCCATTCCCCCTATTTGCAAATCGACAGGAGTAAAGTTGGACTTACGAACAAAATCGACTTACGAACAGACCTCTGGAAACCTAACTCGTTCGTAAGTAGAGGAGTTGCTGTACTGCAAACTTGAATAATTGTTGCTCGCGTCACTCCTCCCAACCTTACCCCACCACCCTTTAGCCCTTTCACCCCCCCCCCCCACCCTGAGCAGAGAAGAAACTCTTGAAAGTGCTTTGTATAGAAGTGTATGTGCGTATTGCCTACTTGTGATGGATTGACTCTAGGTGCCCACTTGCCCTCCCCCCCCCCTCCGTGTCGTGTGCGTCGCCGGTCTGGGTGAGCGATTCGGGCAGAGGTCCCCTTAACTTTTGACCAAAGTGGCAGCAACGCGGGCCAAAAGGGGCTGTAATGCCACCACCCATTATTACTCTTGGGAGGAAGATTTAAAAACTTCAAAAAACACACACAAATCTGTATAATGATGTTATTCTGTTATAGGAAGAGTCCCATCCTCCTAGCCGATGTATTCATAGAACCGAAGCTCTTTGCCCATTGTAATAAACGCGTTGCGTGTAACAAACCTCTCACTGTCACATTTGTCGCTCTGTCTGTGTCGAGCTTTTGATAACGCGTGAAACGGTTCTTGCTCGACCGACCAGTCTTTCGTTGTTGTTATTCTTGGTTCTTTCGGTAAAGTCACGTAGAAGGGAAATAATAATATACATTTTCTTGTTTTATATCTATATTATTTTATTATTTCCCTTCTACGTGACTACCGAAAGAACCAAGAATATGAATCCCTGCAGTCACGAAAGCTTTAAATTAAAATAAAACTTGTTGTGACCCACAATGGGGGTTTGACGATATTAGTTGTTTTGTCACTTGAACGCGTAGTGATTGGTAGGGCCTTCGCGACCAATATCCATAAGAGGTTTTCCTTTGGGGTTAGATCGTGTAAATAACTGTGTCGTTAAGCTTGCCACCACCCGACACAGCCAATTAGTAAGTTTGACACGTAAACAAAATGTGCCAATTCGTTACTAGTACAGCACTAACCGGTGCGTTGGAGAATAAACCCACAACATTTACAATTGTAAATGTTGCATGACAAACCGTGCTAATTGGCTGTGTCGGGTTGAACGACACATTTATATTTAACGCGATCTCACTCAAAAACCTCATGGATTCATTGTTTTGGTGAGGCACAGGCCGGTTAGTGACACTTTGAGGCCACCCTGAAAGTGTTTCAGTTCTAAATTTCGATTTAAAGCTTTCGTGACTGCAGGGATTCATATTATTGTCTGTTTCGGGAGGAGCAGAGCGCCTTAACAAATGTATACTCCTTTGTCAAGGTGCTCTGCTTTTTCCACCCAGCTTAAAAATACGCTGCCAAGCTTAGCGGTGTTCATTAGGATGCTGTCTTTCCGACAGCTCTGTTCTTCACCCGAGGACGGCTGCTTGCGTTGTGGCCGAAACGTGAGAATTGTCTTATGTTTAAATTTTATTATTTTATTATTTCCCTTCTACGTGACTTTACCGAAAGATCCAAGAATATGTTGCAGTTCTCTTTCTGATCTCTGGTTGCAAAACAGTCCGGGGTGGTTCATGCCAAGATGTTTGTATCTTCTTGGTTCTTTCGGTAAAGTCACGTAGAAGGGAAATAATAAAATAATAAAAATAAAACAATAAAATACAATTCTCACGACGTTTCGGCCACAACGCAAGCAGCCGTCCTCGGGTGAAGAGCACGGCTGTCGGAAAGACAGCGTCTGAATGAACACCACCAAGCTTGGCAGCGTATATTTAAGCTGGGTTAGAGGAGGAGGGAGCCTTGACAAAGAAATTTGCATATCAACAGAAATTTAGCATATTTATGGCAAATGCAGATATGGGATTAGTCACTACTTGTGGAATGTGTAGGTGAAGGGGGGGGTCTCAAAGTCATATTATGCTCGTGTATTATGTAGGATTAGCAGTAATAAAGGGAGGAAGTGGTATTAGCAGTAATAAAGGGAAGGAATTTTGTAATTGATTCTTGCCAAATTGATTGATGGAATCTATTCTAGTTTAACATGGAGGCTTTCACGGTTTACTCCCTAACACACCGGTGTGCTGAACAGGTAACGAATTGGCACGTTTTGTTTACGTGACAAATCTTACTAATTGGCTGTGTCGGGTGGTGGTGGGTTTAACGACACATTTATTTTTACGCGATCTAAGCCAAGAGAAAAATACCTTATTAAATCGTTTCCTAATTCATTTCCCATATATATTTGTTTAAACCCAAACTACACTTTCTTACACTTTTTTTCGGATATTATTGCTGGATTACAGTATGTTGAACTTATGTTGCACCGTACGTAGCCAACCGTGCTAATCGGAGGTGCGGGGGAAGGACAACTAAACACGAGAACAGCTGTTCTAAATAATACACCATGGACAGTTAAAGAATTAAGGGATACAAAACTGACTACATACATAAACAGTAACTCAAAGTTCTCTATTTTGTGGTCACTTTTTATTTTATATCTGGAACTCGAGTAAAAACAATAAACCTTTAACAGACCCACGTGGCAGATTTTCACCATTTGAGTCTTAGAAACACATTCCTGCGGAGGGAGCTGGTAGGAACGTCGGGTTGCTCGGTCAATGGCCAGGGTCAACGGTGGCGTGGTCTATTCCGCAAATATGCCCGACTGTGAGGGCGGGCACAAGCCGGCGTGAGTAGGTTAAACGTTGAGTTTTATAAGGGCACCACGGGGTGACCAGCCCCTCCCCACCAAGCCCCTTCCCACCCAGCCCCTCCCCACCCAGCCCCTCCCCACCCTCCCCACCCAGCCCCTCCCTCCCCACACAGCCCCTCCCTGCAGGACGGACACAATAATCCCCTGTGAGCTGTTGTAACCAGGAGGTTCCTACCAGTAAAATGCATCACCTTGCTGACGAATGCTGAGGAGGGGAAAAAAACATCGAGGCAGGAGACCGACTTCTCAAAAATCCATTTAATAAATTAGCAAAAAAGGAAGCTGGATTATAATACACACGGATCCTTCGGAGGGAGCATTGTATATTGCGCGTATATACACGGAGCTATGGAGCGCCGATGCAGATTTCAGACAAGTTTTTAATCCACGCGTCAACAAATTGCATATTACCGTACCCATTTGTAGGCTTTTAAGAGAGTGCAAAATGTACCTTTTTCCCACCCTTCACTTCTCATCGCGCAGAAGGGGAATTGCATTTTGCATAGCATGTCTATTGATGCATTAGCATAAAAACATTACATTGTTATAATAACAGAAATACAATAATTGCTCATCGTTTTTTTTTGTTAATGTACGTCCGATTTCTACCAGTGCCACACAACCGGAGAACAACCCCAACGTCTTAACTCGGAAAGAATTCCTACAACAATGACCGCTCGCATCCGCGCACATTTGTGACCAGGAATTCAAATCGCTCATATCAATCGAAGAACGTACACAACGCTTCACAATCACCTTGCGCAATTGTCGCCCTAATGCTGCACCAGTCTCTGCATGGAATGCAGATTCGATTCTCAGCGATCGGTCAATCACGTTCTGTTTAACGTGCCCAGTTTTTTTTGTTATTCCACCCTTGTAAAGCCGCAGTGCTGGGAAGTCGCAACACAGCGGAAGGTTTGGTAGTTGCAGTACCCGGATTATTCTCTGAATCGGTGGTTCTTAACCGTTACTGCAGCCTTAATCGTTAACGAGAAATGTTTCATGTTAACAAATACATTGGTGGCTTAAAGCTTTCGTGACTGCACGAATTAATATTCTCAGGTTTGACGAAGCAAAGTAGTTGTTATTTACGTGCCCATGCTTAATTTGTGTTCTCGATTATTTACCTTCTGAACAAAAAGTCTGGCCACGTTTCGCACCCCCGGAAAGGGCATCTCGCACCCCAGGTGAAGAACCACTGGCTCTGGATGGTAAGGCAGGAGTTTTTTCCCCAGCCCTGCATTTCAAAGCGTAAGTTAAGGGAGTGCATCTTACAATCATATCTGTATAACACCGGGCACACGTTTTGATGCGTCTTACATTTCGTAGCGTCGTATAATCCCGAAATAAAACTGTTCCACAAATAACTTAGAATGCAACTTTTTTTCTCAATTCAATGGTGTTTCATTTTAGAACCGCTCCTTTAAGTGCACCCGTTGATAACACTGGTCAACAAAAAAAAACATTTTTTTCTGGCCTGGACTTTTGCAGCTGTTTTAGACTAATTTCAGGGTGCTGATTCCAAATCTGATCTCAGATTTGCTCTATCACATCTCATTTTTATGCTATCGGTATACCCCATTTTCATTTATTTTACCCGAAATTAACTCTGTCACTTATGATTGCAAGTTGTTGCGAGTCAGTGACTGCTTTAGTGTTAAAATGTGGTGCTGTATTTTAGGATAGTGTGGTTATAATATCATTTTATGTAGATATCCACATTTATTTAATATTTTTCTTCTGCAGTTTTTATTGAAAATGCAATATTTGATATCTCAAAAACCTGATGTGATACACAAAAACTGATGCCAGATTTGGAATCAGCACCCCAAAGTTACCGTAAAACCGTTGGAATACCTTATGCCAGAAAAAGTGTGACCAGTGAAATCAATGTCCTGCTTCGTCGTGCGATCCACAAAAATATACATCTCGATCGACGTCTTTTTTTCTCTCGCACTGGCTGATCGGTACACGTAATACAGTATCGCGATGACATTTGTCCAAGTCGCACATCCGACCGTCGCAGATTTCCGCCCTAAACAATTAACCGCTCGTGCCCGGTGCAAACATTTCCGTAAGGTTTGTAAAACTGCCATCTCTCTGCAGGTGTTCACGTGTTCCGATAATTTATAAATACCTGCCCTACATATACCTCGATGGTTCCAAGCGAGTCGGGTTTAAAAAGAAAAAAACGAGATTGTGATGCAACAGTTATTACCCAGGAAAGCCTCAGTGGGTCTCGAGGCTACTTTTCAGGAGGTTGCAGCGCTAAAATATTTTTGACCAATTCAATAATAAATGGAATTTATTTTTGGCAAAAGAGCGCACGGGCATAATCCGAAATATCCGGTCAACAAAGAATGTTGAACTCAACATTCCGCGTTTTGCTGGGAACCCATTGTAAACGAAACAGTTTCATATGTGCAGTCATTGGTGATTGCAAATCAATTGCAGTCCGTTCTCCTATAACGCCCCGGTGTGATTTTCATAACGCGAATATGATAGAACGCGACGAATCTATTTGGGAACACGAGTTTGTTTCATATATATACATAACGCGATCGAGTGAACGCAACCACGTACCGCGAGTAGCAGTCAAGCGGCCGTACGGCTCCCTCTGTGTCGCATCACGGACCAAGGCATTGATTGGGACGCTGCTGGTGCATCGAGACGCGACCCACGACGCCACGCGCCCTCGGTCTTTGTTCGGGCCCGCGTACGCATCTCACGCGATATCGCAGACTGTGCTTTACCCACCCCCCTCCCCCGCCGCCGCCAAATTGTGTATTATACTGGTAGGAACCACCTGTTTCCAGCAGTCCACAGGGGATTATTGTGTCCGTCCGTCCGTCGTGCATCCAAAAATGGGAGGGGTCGGGGTGGGTGGGGAGGGGCTGGGTGGGGAGGGGCTGGGTGGGGATGGGAAGGTGGGGAGGGGAGGGTGGGGACGGGCTGGGTGGGGCTGAGTGGGGAGGGTGGGGCTGGGTGGGGGGGTGGGAGGGGTGGGGCTGGGTGGGTGGGGAGAGGCTGCTCACCCCGTGGTGCCCTTATAAAACTCAACGTTTAACCTACTCACGCCGGCTTGTGCCCGCCCTCACAGTCGGCCATATTTGCGGAATACACCACGCCGCCGTTGACCCTGGCCATTGACCGAGCAACCCGACGTTCCTACCAGCTCCCTCCGCAGGAATGTGTTTTATCACAACGCGATCATTCCATAACGCGGTGTTCTTCAGCAACGACAACAATCAGCACGTTCGATGAGAACAGGTCGTATTATCGTATTAAACACCGGTGGGTGTCTGGTTGCATGATGGAAAGGCTTCCCAAACTCAAAACCCAGGTGTCAGTTTTGATCGCTGAGCACACCTTCGCTGTATCCTGGAGTAGAGAAATTTCTCACCTGCCCCGAATGGGCAACTGAGAAAAAACGGGCTTCATAAGCACCTTCTGTTTCTTCCGGTCTAAATAAAGATGCTGATTGTTTATGGGGCTGTAACGATGCAATAACGATCCACCGATTAAAATCTCTTCGCCAACACCTCTTGCCACACACATGCATTGGATCACACGTGTTAGGGTCCACGTGTTTTCACACCCCCCCGCCCCCCGTGCAAATTGTACGCAAATTATATGCTAATCGTATACAAATTATACACTAATGCAGGGGGGTGACAACAAAAATACAAATTAAACAATAAAGAGGCAATACAAACGAGCTGCTAAAAATCTGATTAAAAAAATATTTGTAAGCACACCCTCATAACCGAACTCTCCAAGCCCCCTGAGATTGACGCTGTTACAATGAGGGTCACGGGAGTTAAAACGAAACTATACGAATGACAGTCGATGACGAAGCAAGGTGGTAACCACCACGAGGCAAGGGTTCGGATTTGTAAATGACAATCCATCGCATCGCCACGGTGGCGGCGGCGGAGGAGGGGGTGGTTGATTTAGAATTGTTTTTAAAACTCTACCTGTCTTCTTGCGTACGGGACTCCTCTTCTTATGAACATTTGACTCGCGAACTTTCAGAGATACGAACAAACCCGTTCTGAAGTTCGGACCGAGAGTCGTAAGTTCAAGCACCGCGCTATCGATGACGGTGGTGGCATCTCGATCTGTAGCGCGTGAATAACCGGCGGCATCTACATCTACAGAAGATTGCGCAACTTTTAAAGCCATTCCACGTGTTTGCAAATCGACGGGAGTAAAGTTGCACTTACGAACAAACCGACTTACGAACAGACCTCTGGAAACCTAACTTGTTCGTAAGTAGAGGAGTCCCTGTACTGCAAACTTGAATCATTGTTGCTCACGTCACTCCTCCCAACCTTACCTCCCCCCCAGAGCCGGCCCAGCCACTAAGCGACCCTTGCAATTGCAAAGGGCCCCGTGGCCAGCAGAGGGCCCCCTAGAGTCACTGCTAGCGAGTGGGTGAAAAAAATCATACATCAAAGGGGCCTCCAACCAAATTTTGCTTAGGGTCCC
>CM025667.2:4427844-4441283 GCA_014621495.2 Entosphenus tridentatus
GGGGGGGGGCGGGGGTTGCTGCAAACACGACGTCCATAGTTTTGCTCCACGTGCTGCCGGCTTCTTTAGGAGATTAATTCCCAGCCGCCTGGAATGGTGGGCTTGATTGTAACTATAAAGTATTTTTTTCATCATTGTTATTAACAAAACTTGAAACGTGTGTCAGACAGCCTAGACATTCTCGTGGTCTTGAAGACGTCAGAGAGCTTGGTAATATTCAGGCTGTTTGACATCTCCAAGCTAAGAGGTCTGTTTTTTTAGTTTTTTAAGGAGCTCTATGAATTGGGTCACTCGACCACCGCGCATGTCCACTCGTGAGTGCAGAAGGCAGAGACGCGGCGGAGGGACGCGCAGGTGAGGTGAGGGAGCCCCCGAGGACGAGGAGGAGCACGCGGAGTAGCGGTCAAGCGGGAGAAGCGGCCACAGTGGCGACGCCGACCCCGCCGACGGACGTCGCGAACGACGGGACGGGGGAGGGGGCGGGCAGCCCGACGCTGCCCCCGAGCCTCCCCCGCCCCCGCGGGCGCCCGCGCCTCGACCCCAAGCCGGCGGCGTGCGGCGTCTGCGCCAAGATGTTCAGCGGCCGCCACGACCTGCGCAAGCACGAGCGCACGCACAGCGGCGAGCGTCCGTTCGCGTGCGAGCAGTGCGGCAAGGCCTTCGCGCAGGCCTCCGTGCTCAACCGCCACCGCCGCTCGCACACGGGCGAGCGCCCCTTCATGTGCGACGAGTGCGGCAAGACGTTCTCGCTGCGCTGCAACCTGCAGGCGCACAAGCTGGTGCACGCCGGCGAGCGGCGGCACGCCTGCGCCGAGTGCGGCAAGGCGTTCGCGCAGGCGCGCTACCTCGCCGTGCACGCCAGGAAGCACGCGGGCGCGCGCGACTTCGTGTGCGAGCGCTGCGGCCGCGCGTTTGCCCACTCGGCCAACCTGGCGGTGCACCGGCGCGCGCACACGGGCGAGCGTCCGTACGCGTGCGAGCGCTGCGGCCGAGGCTTCGCGTGCGCCGCGTGGCTGGCGCAGCACCGCGCCTGCCACACCGGGGAGCGGCCGTTCCGCTGCGAGGTGTGCGGCCGCGGGTTCTCGCGCGCCTGGGCCATCGCGCAGCACCGCAGCGTGCACACGGGCGAGCGGCCCTTCGTGTGCGAGCTGTGCGGCAAGGCCTTCCGCACCAAGCAGATGATGGCGCGCCACCAGCGGCAGCACGGGGCCTGCGCCGACGAGGGTGGGTGGGCGGCGGAGGGCCGCGCGCTCGCTCGCTCCCGCACCTGTGCGACTGTCGGTCTCTGGACGCCGCCCCGTGCTTTTATTTTGATCACCACCACTATCGGGCCTGTCCCCCCACAGTGTTGAGTTTAATCTGTCTGTGGCAAACGCTACATGAGCCACTTAAGATATCGCCACCACGGCGAGATGTTAACTCCCTCACCTGGTCTATAGGAGGTCGTGGGTTCGATCACGACCCTGACGCCTGCTGTATATTTGGAGCTTGCGTGTCTCTCTCCCAGTGGTCGCATTAAATTTTTCTCCGGATCCTCCGGTTTTTCCCTCCACATTTAGAAACATGCGTTTAGTGTATTTGGCTCCTTTAAATTTCCACGCGATAAGCCACTTCGTTGTGCTGTCATTTGTGGCCAGGTCGCTCAGTGGGCCTCACCTCGTAAAATACAAATAGTTTAATAGTTTTTACTTAGGACAAGTAGAGAGGTCAACTTAAGTGTTTACCTGTCAGGTGTTAGAAAAAGGCAGAGTGCCGGTGTTGCTATGGGGGGGGCAGAGATCTTAAAGTTTCTGTTCATTGTCGTCAATGTAATTGGATAGGTAGGCAAGGTGCCGATATGTGTAGGATGGAGGGCAGTTTGCTGAGACTAAAGGGAAGACCTCAAGTGGTGGCGGTTGTGGTGGTGAATCTGTAAGAATGAACCACGGAGGTCAGGTGTCGACCGTGGACAGTACCACCGGATATAACGGCTTGAAGGAAACTGACGAGGTGCAGTGGCACCGATGGCATTGACCTGTTGACCTGTTGACCCAGGCCTTTGGTGAATGGAACGTAGTGCGATGTGTGAAATGAGCAGAGACCAACGTGAAAAGGATGACGTCCTTTTCACGTTGGTCCCTGCTCACTTCGTCCTCGCTGTATGTAGAACTTCTTTTGCACCGTACGTAGCCAACCATACTAATGGGAGGTGATAAGGGTCGATCGATTCTGCGATGGCTGATGAGTTACCCTTCGTGCCACGGGCGATGGCTAGTCAGGTCTCATCCCTGCCGGGATTGTCTCATCTCCGCAGTGGAGGACGCTCCCCTCTCGTGCGGCCTGGAGGTGCTGGCGCCGTGGACAGTCGAGGTGGCCACCTCTTCCCACCTTGTCACGTGCCAGGGCGTCATGCAGGGTGAGTCGCGGTGTGTAGGCCTCTGCCACGAGAGGCTGTGTTGGCGGTGGTGGTGGCGGCGATTGTGGCGATTATATGGAAGGACAGATGTATGGAAAAGCAAAAATTTGGGTCGGATCACAAAAGTAAAATGTGTGTTGTAAACCCTCCTCCACCCAACACAGCCGATTAATCAAGTCACCCGAATAAACCTGTTACTTTATTACTGCTTTAGCAGCGCCACCGGTGTGTTGAAGAGCAATCTACAAAGTTCAACAAGATTGTTTGTAGCCAACAGTGCTAATCGGAGTGTGCGGGGGAAGGACAACAACCTAAACACAACAAGCAGTAGTAAAGAAATGAGTTGTAAATCTAGATTTAAAATTGCATAACTCCAGTGCCTTCCTAACATCGAATAGAAGAGTGTTCCAGACGGCCGCAGAAGCGCACCTGATAGCGCTCGATGCGGTGATCTGTCTTCGTTCGACGACCAGCTAAAAGCCGCCGCGGCTGCTGCTGCTGCGAGGATGACCGAGGCCAGTACATCAAACCTTGGATTGCGAGCATAATTCGTTCCGGAAACGTGTTTGTAATCCAAAGCACTCGTATATCAAAGCGAATTTCCCCATAAGAAATCATGGAAACTCGGATGATTCGTTCCACAACCCAAAAATATTCAGAAAAAATGATTGATACAAAATACCTTTTTATATTTTTATTATTTAAATTTAATATAAAGTAATCAAATTTATACATTAAATTTTATCGTGGCTGGTGTGAGGGAGACGAGAGAGAGGAGAGGAGGAGGAGGGTTATTGTGTAGGACGACTTTCACCGTCACTAACGGAATCACTGCCATCTGTTGGCTCACTGGAATCTTTTTCTTTTTGTGCGACTTTAACAAGGAACCTATCCAATGACACTTGCTTTTGCCTCCTTTTGAGGAGGCAAAAAGCATTGTTGCAGTACAGTTACTAAAGAACAGTCACTACACTTGGACACAAAATAAAAAAATGCTTTACGCACACACACGTGGTCACAACACTATAGTAAACGGTATACGCTCGCACGGATGTTGACTATACGAGTGAGGCACGCCGACTGAGACCGAGCATGGGAGACGATTACCCACAATCCCGCAGCAAGAGAGAGAGAAGAACCAACGGCTCAGTTGTGATCACGTGACGCTCGGCAGACAAAGCGTATTCTGTACGTACTACTCGTATTGCAAGACCTCGCTCGTTTATCAAGTTAAAATTTATTTTTAAAATTTGCTCGTCTTGCAAAACACTCGCAGACCAAGTTACTCGCAATCCAAGGTTTTACTTTACTAAATTTGGAGTCGATCTGGGATTTGATTGGCAGCCGGCGGGGGGGCTCCGAGGAACGGAGTGATGCGACGACGATTCGGTTCGATTTCACCGCTCGCGAAAATACCCACCGACTGCCGCTCGTGCAGTCCCCTTGATGCCGTCGGTTGAATTGACGCATCCGCCCGACCCCCCCACGCTCGCTGCCCAGGACTGGGGCCCGGAGCGACTAACGCGCCGCTGCCGCCGCTGTCGCCGCCGCCGCCGCCACTGCCGCCGCCGTCCATCAAGTTCGTCGCCGTGGAGCCGAGCGAGCTGCACGAGGCCGACCTGAGCCGCGTGCTTCGCGAGGTGCTGGACCGTGGAGACAGCTACGATGGTGAGGGGGCAGGGGGACGGCGACCCGACTTCGATTCCCGGTCACGGCCGCCAACACCGTTTGATGCTTATCCTGAACCTGTCCGAGGCCTCGTCTAGATGTTGGGCGCTGTGGTGGCGACATTCGACGACCTCGCCTGGTATACAGGAGGTCGTGGGTTCGAGCCCGACCCTGACACCTGATGTATATTTTTAGTTTGTGTGTCTCTCTCCCCGTGGTCACGTGGATTTTTCTCTTGATCCTCCGGTTTTTCCCTCCACATTCAGAATCAAAGTGCATTTACACTATTTTGCTGCTATAAATTTCCACGCAGTAAGCCACTTGGTTGAGCTATCATTTGTGGCCAGGTCGCTTCTAAAAAATTAGCTAATCGCTGATAAAATAAAAATGTAAACTCAACCTGAAATGTCTATCTTAAGGCGGTGCATAAACATCAGCACTGGGGAGACAAAGGGCGTCGGGCGCGGTGCCTCGTGTACCGTGCCGGCCTTCATCATTGCCTTCGAGCAGGACTTAAACCCAACATTCTGTTAAATGCTCTTCGGGCGATCGTTGTTTGCGTAAGGCGAGTGGGGAGCGGTGGTGTCGGTTAGCGCACTGTGCTTCCGAACCTGGCCACCAGTTTTATTCCCGCTCGCAGTCAACATCAGCGGCAAACATCTGAATCGGAGACGGCTTGGGGAAGGGCTTCGTCCAGCAGAGGATAGACCATGGCAGATGATGAATAGGAGCCAGTGCTAGCACCCTGCACGGTTGAGAGACATTCACTGGCCCTTAGGTGGTTCAAGACGCGAGCGAATTGATCCCGATAACTACATTGATCAACCAAACGCACGGTAGAAAGCGTCTTGTTTGGAAAATGCTCGGCGCAAGATGTTATTTTGATAACGGCATTATTCGTGCCTTTTTTTTTGCAGACGAAGATTGTGACCCTGCAAACGAATGCACACAAGTGATTATTCATATTGCTTCTGTGACCCCAGTACAGCCAGGTGAGATTGTGCGGTGGCGTCTGTGTGGTGGTCGTTGTATGTTTGTGAAAAAACGTCAACGTTGGGGAGACAAAGGCGGCCGGGTGTGGTGGTAGCCACCACCCACCGCGTGTGCCGGCCTTCATAGGTACTCACTAACAGCACTTGCCCCAGAAGTCTGTAAAGTCTACAGGGGGGATCTTTGTATGTGTACAAAAAAGGCGACGTTTCAGGCATCGGGCCTTCTTCATAGAACATGGGCCTCCCCCAAGATCGACTCATGGGCTATGAAGACGGATCTTTACACGAAACGTCGCTTGTTAAATATTCTGACTTTTAAGGGCAGTGTTATTGACGAATGGCAGTTGTTTTTGTTTGTTTGTTAACTGCGCTTAGGCATCGCTGCCAATGCAGTAGCATCACCACGATGGAGAGACGTTAACTACCTGGCCTGGTATGCAGGAGATCGTGGGTTCGATCCCGAACCTGACACCTTCTGTATACAGTGGTACCCCGGAGATCGAACTTAATTCGTTCCAGAAGGCCATTCGAACACCGATTTGTTCGAACACCTAATTAATTTTCCCCATAAGAATTAATGTAAATGACATTAATTGGTTCCAGACACAAGAAATCTCTCATTATAAAACATTTTTACACGAAGTTTACAGTAATTAGATGCATCAAATCATACAAAAAAACAAGAAACAATAAATGGAATAAATGAATAAATATATGGAATACATGAAATAAATTAACATTGAACTTCACTTTACCTGTAGTAAGGAGAGTTGATGGCTTGAGTGGAAGGTGGTGAGGAGGAGGAGGAGGTGGTGGTGGTGTTATTGTTTGTCTGGGCAAGCGTCACGCACGCTGCCCATACGCGTCTCAACCGTACAGCTTCTTTCAAGTCGCGATTGCCCCGTTCGACCTCCGAATTTCTTTCGGTTTCCGGGGCAAAAAATGTTCGGAAATGTCGTTCGAACACCGATTTGTTCAAGTTCAGGTGCGTTCGATCTCCGAGGTATTTGGAGATGTCATGTCTCTCTCACTCTGGTCGCATGGATTTTTCTCCGGGTCTTCCGGATGTTCATATTTAGAAACGTGCGTTTAGAGTATTTGGTTGCTATAAATTTCCACATGATAAGCCACTCGGTTGAGCTGTCATCTGTGGCCAGGTCGCTTCTGAAAAAAAGATCTATAGCTCAGTGGGCCTTACCAAGTAAAATAAAAAAAATGCTTTTAGTTTATAATTTGTTTACCATAGAGGCGTGTGTGCTTACGTCTCATTTTGGGAAGGGCTTTATTTTTCACGTACGTTTTGGACCCTCGCTCGCAGATGAAGGGGGGGCGTCTCTGACGGAACCAAGTGCGGAGTCCTGCCCCGAGGTCGCAGCTGAGCGTGAGCAGCACACGGAGCATGAGGAGCACGGGCAGCATGAGCAGCACGGACAGGTCACGGAGCATGAGCAGTACCAGCAGTACGAACAGCACATGGAGCACGAGCAGCACGATCAGCACGGACAGCACACGGAGCATGAGCAGTACGAGCAGCACGGACAGCACACGGAGCACGGGCAGCACGAGCTCGTCACGGAAGCCTCGAGCACGTGCGGCGTGCAGGAGGACGCGTCCGTGTATCACAACGCGGCGGCTGCCAGCGTGTGGGGCCAAGACAAGGACGACGCGGCCGTGGTGATCGTCATCATGGGTGCCACGGAGGAGCAGCGGCAGGAGGATAAGAAAGGGGAGGAGGGTGAGAAGGAAGAGGGGCGCGAGACGCGTCCCAGAGGGGTGGCGTCAGCCGTCGAGGATCGCGAGGTCGACAGCGCGACGGACGTGATGGAGAGGCCCCCTCACAGGCCCGGCCGCCGCAAGAGGGGCGTCTCGGCGGGACTGGCGTGCGGCGTCTGCGGAAAGCGCTACTCGCGGCGCCACGACCTGCGCAAGCACGAGCGCACGCACAGCGGCGAGCGTCCGTTCGCGTGCGAGCAGTGCGGCAAGGCCTTCGCGCAGGCCTCCGTGCTCAACCGCCACCGCCGCTCGCACACGGGCGAGCGGCCCTTCATGTGCGACGAGTGCGGCAAGACGTTCTCGCTGCGCTGCAACCTGCAGGCGCACAAGCTGGCACACGCCGGCGAGCGGCCGCACGCCTGCGCCGAGTGCGGCAAGACGTTCGGGCAGCGGGCGCACTTGGCGGCGCACAGGCGCGTCCACACGGGCGAGCGTCCGTACGTGTGCGAGGAGTGCGGCCGGCGCTTCGCCCACTCCTCCAACCTGACGCTGCACCGGCGCCGCCACACGGGCGAGCGTCCGTACGCGTGCGAGCGCTGCGGCAAGAGCTTCGCTCGCGCCGGCTTCCTGGCGACGCACGCGCGCAGCCACACGGGCGAGCGTCCGTACGCGTGCGAGGTGTGCGCCCGCGGGTTCGCGCGCCGCTCCTGGCTCGTCATGCACCGGCGCTGCCACACGGGCGAGAGGCCCTACGCTTGCGTCGAGTGCGGCAAGGCGTTCGCTCGGCCCTCGGAGCTCGGCACGCACCGCCGCATCCACACGGGCGAGAAGCCCTACCCGTGCCACGTCTGCGGGACGCCGTTCCGCGTCAAGCACCACCTCGTACGCCACCAGAAGAAGCACGCGGGGGAGGCGACCGGCGTCCAGCCGTCGTAGCTGGGCGCTACGAACCCGGCGACCCGAGTTCGATTTCCGCTCACGGCCAACACCGGTGACGATTACCTGCATTGGTCCTGGGCTTCCCCGAGGTCGCGATGTGTAAAGATCGCCACCGTGGAGTCGAGGGCGGCCGGGCCTGGTGCTGGCCCACCCACTCCCCTGTGAGCCGTGTGCTGGCCTTTACAGGTTCCCGCTCACCGTGTGAATGTGGCGTGGTGGCTGTGTCTGGCGGCTGGGTGGCACCTGCTGATGAATGATGCGAATGAAGTTCAGTCGGTAGCTTGTGCACGATAATTGATTTTTTACCCTTTTATCTGGCAACAAAACTGACACCTTTTTTACGAGGAGTCATGTTTGCATAGACCACAATACCTGCAGTCATAATGCAAACAAAAAACATGACTCTGATAATGTGTGCACTGTCCTTGAAGTTGATTGGTCCACACCCAAGACAGCTTTCCTTAGAGCCTAGTCTCACGTGGTGTTGGACCAGATGACGCCAAAAGGCGCAGGTGTCAGTTTTGTTGCCAGATAAAAGGGTAAAAAAACAATTATCATATTTTTTACTGACAAATGAGGTTCCAATGGTGTAAAAGCTTGTGTGTACGATTGGCTTAACGTTCACAGTAATGCCCCGATTTACGTCTTCCCCAATTTTAAGTCGCAAATACGTCGTCACTGGATTAACACCGCCACCTGATTGACGTCGCCTCAAGCCCACACTCACGTCGCTGACAGCATCGTCCGTCCTGTCTCCTTATCCGTCGCAACTTTCAGGAACACATCCCCGACGTAAACCGGGGTGTTACTGTTCATCCACGGTGTACTCATTTATTATATTGCCTGTATTTGACACGTACTTATTTAGTTGCTTGCAAACTCGTATATTGTCGCTGACCTATATTAATACATTTTGGTCGATTATTTGGCGATTACTGCATTGGCTGTGGTGCACAAGCACAAATAAAAAAAAAAACAGCCTTAAGAGGAATATAAATACTGTAAATATGTGTGATGTTAGATGAAATTATACTTTTTCAGAGCACGTGAATTGACCAGAGAGTGGCGAATGTGTTGAGATTTTTTGTTAACTAATTATTGTTGTTGCTAATCAGCAAGCATAATTCGTTCCGGAAACGTGTTTGTAATCCAAAGCACTCGTATATCAGTTGTGATCACGTGACGCTCGGCAGACAAAGCGTGTACACGTGCTACTCGTATTGCAAGACCTCGCTCGTTTATCAAATTAATGTTTATTTTAAAAAATTGCTCGTCTTGCAAAACACTCGCAGACCAAGTTACTCGCAATCCAAGGTTTTACTGCATATTTAAAAGTCCATAACTCCCTGCGGCTTCATAATACACTGGTCAACAACAACAACAAAAAATTCTGGCCTGGACTTTTGCAGACTAATTTCAGGGTGCTGATTCCAAATCTGATCTCAGATTTGCTCTATCACATCTCATTTTTATGCTATCGGCATACCCCATTTTCATTGATTTGACCCGAAATTAACTCTGTCACTTATGATTGCAAGTTGTTGCGAGTCAGTGACTGCTTTAGTGTTAAAATATGGTGCTGTATTTTTCGTATAGTGTGTTTATAATATCATTTTGTGTAGATATCCACATTTATTTAATATTTTTCTTCCGCAGTTTTGATTGAAAATGCAATATTTGATATCTCAAAAAACCTGATGTGATAGACAAAAACTAATGCCAGATTTGGAATCGGCACCCAAAAATTACATTACAACTGTTGGAATACCTTATGCCAGAAAAGGTGTGTTGACCAATATTATTGGAAGAAACAGCGTTCGAGACAGGCCGCAGAAACGCATCTGAAGGCCGCCGCTGCGAGGATGACCGCAGCGGAGATTGCCAAGGAACAGAATTAAAACGCCAAGCGGCCATTATAATAACATAAAAAAACGACCCAACACGTTAATCCATAACACTTTGTGTGGCCTTAAAAGGTAAAATATATAAGAGGCGTCTTTGGGAAGTGGCCCTTAATAGCACACGAATAGTGGGCAGAGAGTGGTTACCATGGAGTGGGTTGAAAAGTCCATGGTTGTGTTTCCACACTGACATTGTCCATCATCCTTGTAAACTTGTGTTGGATACGTTGCCTATACAGGCAACGTATCCAACACAAGTGTTGGATACGTTGGGGTCAACTGGACCACTCTGTCCAGTACCCCCCCCCCCTTCATAGTACAAGCTATCACATTTGAATGAATTGACAGTGTTACACGTGTGTACATTAATGTTGACAATTCACGCAATGACAGCTTGCACTAATTGGGGGTCACAAGATATCCGGACCACTGTCCAACATCACCTCCCCCTGAGTTCAAACTATCACATTTGAATGAATGTGCAGTGTTGTTACACGTGTGTACATTAAAGTTAACGATCCATGAAATTAATCTTATGGTGGGACCCCGGGTTCCCATAAGCCCCCGGCTCTCGCATAAACATAATGTAAACATTACATTATAATGTAAACATTACATTATGTAAACATATAATGTAAACATTACATTATAATGTAAACATTACATTATAATGTGAACATTATATTACATTACAATGTAAACATTACATTATAATGTAAACATTACATTATAATGTAAGCATTACATTATGTAAACATTACATTATAATGTAAGCATTACATTATGTAAACATTACATTATAATGTAAACATATAAACATTACATTACAATGTAAACATAATGTAAACATTACATTGTAATGTAATGTAAATATTACATTACAATGCAAACATTATAATGTAAACAAAAACTTTTCTCTTTTTCACCAATGGGTTTGAAGGCAAGTGTTGTCTTGTTAAACGATGCCTTCAAAACTGAAAACTTACCTGCAGTACCTCTATTTAAATACACTATCGTAAAAATAATTTACACCCCTCTGTCAATCATCCTGTTTCTCAGTGTGGATTTGTGAACACACTTTGTAAACGGTACATGAAATAGTACGCGTTTTCAATGCGCTGTTCATATTGTAACAAGCGTTTATACCAAAGTTACTCTACAGAGTAGTGGGTGGCCGCTCCTATTATCCCGCATTGATACGAGCGGTATGTGGGGACTATGGCTTAACCGTAACAACAAAAAACCTATCTGCACAGATGTGTACGGACAAGAGAAGTATTAATATTCTTGGTTCTTTCGGTAAAGTCACGTAGAAGGGAAATAAGACGCTGTCTTTCCTACAGCTCTGTTTCTTCACCTGAGGACGGCTGCTTGCGTTGTGGCCGAAACGTCGTGAGAATTTTATTGTTTTTTTTATTTCCCTTCTACGTGACTTTACCGAAAGAACCAAGAATATGAATCCCTGCAGTCACGAAAGCTTTAAATCTAGAAAGAAGTATTATCAAACAGGAGGAATAAACGGTGCAACGCATCTCATCTGTTAAATATCTGCAGGTAATAGGATTGTCATTGATCGATCCTGGCTGCAGACATTGGTAGGTCACAAATAATAATGAAGATAAGAGAGCAGTTTCACTTTATTCTAGATTTGAAGTTTTCGTGACTGCAAGGTTTTTTCGGTAAAGTCACGTCGGTAAAATAAATAAATAAATTAAATCACGACGTTTCGGGCGCAACACAAGCGTCCTTCAGGTTACCTGAAGATTTAATTTATTTCAATTTTTTACCGACGTGACTTTACCGAAAAAACCCAACGAGTATAGCAGTTTCGCTGTATTACACAAACCGTGATGACAAATAAAGGACTTAAGTCGTGCAGGAAGTTTGAGCAGCTTTGCATGAGACTTATGATAATCCTGCCTATACCCGAGCGTGTGGAGTGCATTCGCTTGTTCAGCTCTTCTGCGTGATTCGTCCTCGCTGCTGCTGCTGCTGCGCTTGGACACGACACGACAACAGAATGATCAGCGCCAGGCGGGTCGCAGCATTTTATGTGCGCGGTGGGACGGAGTCGCCAAAAAAAACATGAATTAATTGCGATTTTGACACCCCCGCGGCCCCCCCATAAGGTTCAACACTGTCCCCTCACCCACCGGGGGGCGGGCGCGGGGTCACAAGACATTTGGAACACTCTGTCCAGTACCTCTCCCCCCAGTACAAGATCAAATTTGGATGAATGTACAGTGTAACACGTGTGTATACTAATGTTCACAATTCATGCAATAATAGCATGAAAAGATAGCTTGTACTAATTGAGGGGGGGGGGGTCACAAGACATCTGGAACACTCTGTCCAGTACCTCCACCCCTAGTACAAGATCAAATTTGGATGAATGTACAGTGTAACACGTGTGTACCTGAATGTTAACAATTCATGAAATGATAGCTTCTTGCACTAATTGGGGGGGGGGGGGCGGCCCACAAGACATCTTTACCACCCTGTCCATAACCTCACCCTTTTTCTAGTACAAGATATCACAATTGAATGAATGTGCAGTGCTACACGTGTGTACGTAAAAGTTCACAATTCACGCAATGCCAGCTTGCACTGCGGCTCTGCGTGGGTTGTTGTTTGTTGTTGGCGGAGTTTAATAAGGTTTCACTTGAAGCGTAAAAAAAACACTCGTGCAGATTGTGTTTTTGTTTAAAGCAGATGACGGTGGTTTTTTTCTTCCACCCGCTCTGAAACAGCCGTAATTGGAATGAGATCACGCCACGTGGTGTTTTTTTTACGTGTGTAGTGAGTTCCAGGGAGACTGACGACGGAGTTGAGGCACACTATTTAAACACAAGGGCAGTGACAACACTTGAAGGGGTAACGGCCCCTTCACCCGTACTAGATGGGAAAACACCCCTAGCACTATTCCCGTCCTATTCCCAGTCCTCTAATAGTGCTATGGGAGGCTGTCTGATCCGGCCCTGGTAAAGCACGGATCCCGGCACCCAGCTAACCCGGCCTTGCTCTTACAAGAGCAGAGGTCCAGAAGCTCTTGGGGCCGCCCCACTGGCTTGCCCAGCTCAGCCCTGACAAGGGCAGCGAGACAGGGGAGTCCCAGGGCCTATTCTGCCGGTCTTCAGACTTCACTGGTAAGCTTCTTCCACACTGGCCCCGAGCTCTCTGGCTCCCCGCCTTTTATAGGAATCCCCTCCGAGGGGTGGAGCTATGGGGGATCACAGAGCCCCCATGGCCCCCCAGGGTTAACGGATGCGGACGTGGATGTAGACACCCGTGTGTGGGTGCAGACACCCTTGTGTTTTCTGTCCGCCCTTCTCCCCGTAATAACCCCTACACGTGCATTGAGAAGGGGCCCAGCCATCTACAAGAAACGATGTGTACCGTGATGGGCACTGCTTGCCAGGGCAAGGGGGTCCTGTAACCAAAATAACAGAGTTATTTTTATTCGAATTAGGTAAAAAAAAACTATATTTTAAGAGCCGCAATGAATGCGAATACGTATATATATGTACTTTGAATTTCATTTGCACCGTACGTAGCCAACCGCGCTAATCGGAGTTATGGCAGGACAACAAACTATAGGTCTCTGTGTGAGTGTATGGGTTTCTGTGCGAATCTATGGGTCTGTGTGTGAGTCTATGGGTCTGTGTGTGAGTCCGGGTCTGGGTCTGTGTGAATACGGGTCTGAGTCTCTGGGTCTCTGTGTGAGTCTATGGGTCTGTGAGTCTATGGGTCTGTGTGTGAGTCTATGGGTCTGTGTGTGAGTCTATGGGTCTCTCTGTGAGTCTATGGGTCTCTCTGTGAGTCTATGGGTCT
>CM025667.2:4443016-4455673 GCA_014621495.2 Entosphenus tridentatus
CCCCACCTCCCCCCACACGCTATGACCACGCCCATCGTTACCCCCCCCCACCTCTCCCCGCGCTTGGCCACACCCCCCGTTACCCCCCCACCTCTCCCCGCACTTGGCCACGCCCATTCAAGCGAGCCCCCACCTCTTTGACCACGCCCCCCCCACCCCAACCACCCACGCTTGACCACGCCTCGCGCGCATTACCTCATCCGGCGCAGCGCATGACGTCATCTCAACATGGTCGGTGTGGCTTGCTGACTGCGGAGCGCGCTCTTTCCCGCCCAGGCGGAAAGGCAACGCGGCGTGAGGGGAACCGTCCGCGCCTCGCCAGGTGAACGCGCGGGGAACGGGGGCACGTCGCAGCTCTCGGCTCGGGGTACATCTCGGCGCAAAAACGGCGGGAAATTTTAAACTTAAGCGCCTTTTTTTCTGCTTTTTTTGCGTGTTTTTGTCCGTAGAGAACTTGCGTTGTCCTTTTTTCCGCGGGGTGACGTAATGGCACGGCGTCACGGGCGGCCCTCGCCATTGGCTGGCGGCGGTGACGTAATCGCGTCGCGTTCGTTGGCACGTCGAGCACATTGCGAGGCGGCAACGTCATCGCGCTCTCCCGACCCATTTTGAGGGCCGTTAAAAGCGGCGCTTTCAATTGTGTTCGGGCGCGATGACATCATCGCGTCGTGCCGTTGCGCCTAACGTCATCACGGCGCAATGACGTCATCGCGGCGCGCCCGACGTCATTGCGTCGTGTTCCTCGCGCCCGACGTCATCGCGTACCGTCGCGCGGGAAGCCGTTGGCGGTCCAAGCCGCGATGACGTCATCGCGTTGGGTTTAGTAATTTTTTTGGGGAGCGGCGCGCGTGCGCGGTGACGTCACGGACGATTGACGTCACTGGCGATTGACGTCAATGGTGACGGTTTTCCCATCCCCCCCTCTTCGCATTGTTAAAAGGCTCGAACGGGAAGTGTGAGAGACGCCGCCACGGCACTTGTTGTCGTCTTGGCCTCAACGCGACACTTTTGTCGTGGCCTTGGGCATCCGTGAAGTTTACTCAAAGAGAGTTGCGTCGTCACACGGGCCGGCATTTGTACGGCGCAGCTCCTATCGGTTCGCTCCAGAGCTCCTTTTTGTGTTGTCCACTTCGTTGCCATTGCCACCCGCGCCTCCAGTTGGCTACGTACGGCGCGAAAGAAGTTCAACATTAATAACACGGTTGGCTACGTACGGCGCGAAAGAAGTTCAACATGCATAACACGTAGGTAAAAAATAAAATATATAAATAATAGAAATAAATAATAGAGAAAAAAATATATTCTTTTTTTTACCTACGTGACTTTAACGAAAAAACCTAAGAGTATGAATCCTTGCAGTCACGAAAGCTTCAAATCTAGAATGCATAACACGGTTGGCTTACGTACGGTGCGAAAGAAGTTCAACATACATAACACGGTTGGCTACGTACAATATGAAATAAGTTATACATACGTAGTCCTGTATCTGACATTGCCATGTTTAATAGCAGGTAACACCCGAGCAATCTACAGCTATTTTTCAGGAGCGACCTGGCAACAAATGATAGCTCAACTTAGTGGCATATCCACGTGGGAATGTATAGCAGACAAATGCTCTAAACGCGTGATTTTCATTCTCATTGTGGAGGCAAAAAACGGAGGACACCGGTGAAAAATCCACGCGAGCGTGGCGAGAGAGACACGCAAACTCCAAATATACAGCATGCGTCAAGTTGGGAATCGTCCCCCCCCCCCCCCAAGACCTCCTGTATACCAGGCGAGGGAGTTAACATCTCGCCACCGTGGTGCCCGAAGAAGTGCTATTGCCCAAAACTTTGCCTACTGTATATTAAGTATTTTCTTCGAAGGCAATATTGTGGAATGTGTTTAGATTCAGATTGCAAGACCTGGTGGTTATGTTTAAAGGCGCGCAGTTTTATTCTATAATATATCAATAATACACGTAGTCCACGTGGTACTAACAATACACTACAGTATAAAACAAAATACAACGTGTAGAATACAAATAGTTACATTCAAATGTAAGCAACTGAAATATGCGGGTTTTAATGTCAGAATATGTGAACGCCAACCACTGGATTTGGGACGTGATGTGTATGTTCAGCAATTCCGACGATTAAATTAGTCTGCGTGCGCAACTTGGGGCACTGCGACCCAGTGCATTGTTGTACTGTGGTTCTGTGCGCCCTATGTCTGTGCATCCCGTCTTCAAAAACTCGCTGTGGCCAACGAGTCCCGTAACTTCCCCGACCCACACGATTATGGGGAGGGCCCTCATCCAGGAGATGAGGCATTAATACTGGTAGGAACCACCTGGTTCCACCAGCCCACAGGGGATTATGTGGCCGTCCGTCGTGTACCGTTTGAAGGCAGCATAAGAGGGCGAATGATCTGCAGAACTCAGCATGTTTGTTGAACTGTACGTGTGATTACAGGTGCCAAACCCGTTGTGTGGAAGCCGGAAAAAAATCGTGTAAATCTAAGCGGGAAACTATTTGTGTACTCTGCAAAAAGCATCGCAGCGAGAAAAGCGAAGTTCACAGCCAAGTGGTAATGACACGTTGGCCGTCCTTGCTCCCGCTTCACCAGCCAGTCAGGCTGCAGTCGGATTTTGGCGCCAATTTCCATGAAGGCTGCTCCTGCAGCAGAAGCTCCGCTTCTGGTTCTCAAGGACTCGGGGGGTGGGGGAAGGAGCAAACTTGCTGCCCGATGTGGGTGGTATACACCTTTGTGACGTTAACCCAGAATTTAGTGGTAGCAGCAGCAAGATTGTTCACCTTATAGTTTATTCTATCATTATAAATGTTAACCATGTTAGAAAGGTTATCAGTATTGAAGGAGTAGTACGCAATGTTGTTATAACTTTATTTAATCGTTTGAAGTAAGCATTTAAACAACCACAGCCATGAACAACATAGTGCTCAACATCCACAAAGATGACTCGCAATGCTCTTGACAGGAACGACTCCCTGATGGAGTGAAGCGTCGTTCTGTAGAATGTGCTTTGTTAAGCTCTACTGCTGTGCCAGGTCTTAATTTCCAACTGTGCTCTCCCTTGTGTGTGTGTGTGTGTGCAGGGGGACATTCAAGGTGAATTGAATCTCTGGCAGCACGGGACACGACATCCCCCACTCTCACGCTGCGGCACCGTGAACTGGGCATCCAGTATAATCATGGCCGAGTCAATGCTGTGCGCGACGGACGAGACCTACGCCAAGGCCTTGCTGCGCTTCCTGGATGCAGACCGGGAGGCGCGCCCCGCGCACTCGCTGTGCGACGTGACGCTCATTGCGGGCGAGCGCAAGTTCCGTGCTCACCGCACCGTGCTGGCCGCGGGCAGCGTCTACTTCCGCCGCCTGTTCTCGGCGTTGCCGTGCGGGTCGGCGCCCGGGGAGGAGCGCCTCTCCCTCGCAGGCGGCAGCGGCGGCACCTCCTCGGCCGTGTACAACGTGGAGATCGCCGGCGTGGAGCCTGGCACCTTCGAGCTGGTCCTGTCCTTCCTGTACACGGCGAGCGTGCGCGTGGACGCGGCGCGAGCGCGCGCTGTGCGGGCGCTGGGCCGAGCGTTGGGCGTGCCCTTCCTGGCCGCGCTGCCAAGCGGGCGGCCGGCACAGCACGTGGCGCGCGAGAGCGGAAGCGGCGGCGGCGGCGACGTGAGCACCGAGGGCGTGCCGGTGAGCGACAATCCCCTGGGTGAGGCGGTGGGACAGGGAGAGGTGAGCGAAGGGCAAGCAGACGGCGCGACTGGCGAAGGGCAGGCAGACGATGGGACTCACTCGGACGAGGATGACGTTCCTGCGATCGTCGGAGTAGTTTCCCCTGTGGACAATGGCCTGGGCGCAGTGCAGTCGGTGTGTCACCTGCGCGCCCACGTTGAAGAAGCCTGCTGTGAGGGGGAAGAGGCCGGCGGTGGAGGTGTGAGAGTTGACGAGCCGGAAAGGATTGAGGCGAGCGAAGAAGAACAGGGGACAGTCGGAGGTGCTCCAGATGAACGAGAGTTAAATGCCGACTTCTCCGAGATCTCCGCGCTGGAGACCCCGGAGCTTGCGGCGAAGTCTCGGGAGCAAGGTGGCAGCGAGGCTCTGGATACCCTCGTCAGCATTTCTATCACGGCCGTCTGCCACGAAGGCAAAAGTGGCGACGTCCGTCCCGATGCAGATCCTGGCGAAAACGTCAAGAATGGAACCCGGTGCGAGCAGGACTCGCTGCCGCTGGAGGCCCCCGTGAGACCGACGGTAGCAAAACGGACCACCCCACTGGAGGAGACGATTAGAAAACTGCAGCAGGACGTGGAGAAACACGACAAAGCCTGCAGCCCCGATCGTCTTTTTTCCATGCAGGCAAAGGTAGAGAGGTCACCGCAGGGCTCCTCGTCGTCGGCGGGGGCTCTGGAGGGTACTGGTAGCCACAAGGGGGGTAGCAGAGCGGCGTCTGGCCCGGGCCTTAAGCGCGGCGTTTCCAACAAGAGACCTTGCAATGTAGCCGAGGATGGGAGCCCCGGCTTGAAAAGCTTTCGCACGAGCTTGGTGCTGGGCCGACTCGCGGAAGAGGGGTCCGCCGCGGACGACCGCCACTGCGACAGCGCGCAAAAGTGGTCGCTGGAAAAGCTCCGCGTCAAGAACGCCTCGAAAATCTGGTGCGACGAGTGCGGCCAGGTGTTCCGCACGGTGCGGGCTCTGAAGCGCCACGGCGATGTCTACCACAGCGCCAACCGGCCATACCCCTGCGCCGTGTGCGGCAAGCGCTTCCTCACGAGCTACAAGGCCTGGACGCACCGGCGCACACAGCACGCCGCGTCGCTGGGCGGCGGTCTGGAGGAGTCCTCGGAAGACGGCGCCTCCCGCGTCTTCCTCGTGATTCCGTCCTTCGTGAGCGGGGCGCTGGATGGACAGGCGGAGCCTCATGCCGGCGACGGGGTGGAGGAGGGTCGCGCGCCGCTGGGGTTGGGAAGGCGTGCCAGGGCTGAACGGGGGAATAGAAGCGCAGCCAGGAGCCAGAACGATGCTTTAGAGACTGACGGTCTTGTGGCAGATGCGGAGAAAGCGGATGTCACGAATGAAGAAATCTCTAGCAGTGAACAGTTACTGCAGACAGAGCCTGCTGATGTTAAACCTGAAGAGGATGATGTGGAGCATGCGATGGAGAACGTTGAAACAACTGTCGAAGGCATTGAAGATGAAATCAAAGCTGTTACACAGGACCACGTCCTGGAAGCTGCTCAGGAGGAGACGTTGTCGTATGATGGGAGCCAAGCACTGGAGGGGGACAAAGATGATGATGCGTTGAAAACGAGCAGCGATGGGCATACCCTTTTGGTCAGTGGCGAGAGAAACGCGACATTGAATAAAGTCAATGACATCGAGTTCCACATTGACGACAGTGGAGAAATTAATGGAAACCAAAAGAGCAGCCCAAATGTTGAAGGAGATTCTGCAGAAGTGGACATTTCTCAAGCCAAGAAATCCATTGTTAAGTTGAGTCCGGAAAAGTCGAGTGACCCTACATCTAGTGATGGATGTCAAGACCAAGAATCAATCACTGGCATTGACAGTGAAACGCAGACAGATGCTGTCTCGGAGGAAAGTCAGAAAAAGGTCCCACGGAAACGCAAAAACATTTCGTGGGGCGACGAAGCTGCAGGTGGGAAATTGGAGCAGAGGCTTCTCGTGAAAAAACTTGCCCAATTTGGCGAGGATTCTGAGCAGAACAACACAGAAGAAGATGACGAGGACGATCATGAGAAAGAGCAGCCCCCGGCAGAGTCGCAAGAGGCAGACTTGAGCGCCCAAGATGGCCAAAAGGTGAAGACCGCTCGCAAGGGCTGCGGCTACATATGCGGGGAATGCGGCAAGAACTTCCCCTTCTACTGCCGCTTCCGGGAACACACCAAGACTCACATGCTGGAGAGGCCCTACGTATGCTCCGTGTGCCCCAAGTCGTTCCGCAGGGAGGGCAACCTCCGCATGCACCAACGCAGGCACCGGCTCGAACTGCTGGCCGAGCTGGGCACCTCGCCCACGTCGCCGGACGCCGCCCTCGCTACGCCCAGGGTTAGGAAGCACGTGGGGAGGAGGGGTCCTCGTTTCGGGCTAGCGGGAAGCCCTGGTGCGCCCAGACTAACACCCCGTACGAAAATAACGGGTGAGGATTCCGCGGCCGATCAGGGCGACAAAGAGCCGGTGCCGTGCCGGCTGTGCGATCTGGTGCTGTGGTCGGCCGATGAGAGGAAGGAGCACGAAGTGATGTGCGGGCAGCAGCGGCTCATGTGCAGAGCGTGCGGGCGCACCTTCCGCACCGCCTTCAGCCTGTGGCGCCACCGCCTGGAGGTGCACCACGACTCGGAGACTTTCGCCTTCCTCCCCGAGAGCCCTGCTGCGCAGCCTTTATCCCCCCCCGAGGCCGCCGCCGAGCGAGAGGAATCCGCTGGCGCCGCTGACGCGGTGTCAGACGCTGTGTCGGACGCGGTGTCGGACGCGGTGTCGGACGCGGTGTCGGACGCGGTGTCGGACGCAGTGTCGGACGCTGTGTCAGACGCGGTGTCAGACGCGGACAAGTCCGAGGAAATCGTCGCTCACTCGTCACCGCTGCCTGCCATCTATCTAGCATCGGCCGAACCGTCGGCCTACTCTCTGCTGTCCCTCTCTGACGCTGCAGCGGCCGGCTCGCTTCAGAGCGACATTCCAGTGGAGACAGACAGCGACAAAGAGGCCAAGGCGGTTTCAGAAATCCTGATAGTGCTGGGCCCAGCGCTAAAGGATGACTCCAAAACGAATGAGATGCTTTCCGCAGAAGAGGAGAAAGTGGAGTGTCAAGACGCCGACACTAATTTCGTGACTGTCGAGGTAAATACTCACAAAGGTGACGGCGATGACGACGGCGGCGGCGATGACCACAATGACGACTTCCAGGAATCTCAAGTGGAGGGCGCGATCCCGAGCTCCGCCAGCCCAGAGTCGGAGAGCCCCGCAGTTGAGAGCGGCGCTGAAATCGGTGAGGATAAGACGACGCCGCAGCCCAAGATGGTTCACGGGCTGGGCAGCGAGGAGGAAGAGGCGGCGCACGCCAGCTGCCGCAAGCCACGGCTTGCGCGGCTGCATCCTGCGTCGCCGCCGCCGCCGCGATTGAGGAGGGACGGCGCGGCCAAAGCGAGACAGCTGAAGGCGCGGGCGGCTCGAGCGGATCGGAGAGCAGCTCCGCTCGTGACCGCCGCCGACGTGGAGAGCTCTCCGCACCTGGAGCCCAGCGCCGTGGCGGCGGCGGCGGCACAGGGCGTGGACTTCCCGCACACGTGCACCAAGTGCGGCGTCGTGTTCAGCCTCTTCCAACAGTTGGAGCGCCATCAGGAGCTGTTCTGCGAGGTAAAGGCGTTCCAGTGCCACGACTGCAACAAGTCCTTCCGCACAAACTTCCGCCTTTGGAGCCACAGGCAGAGTTTCCACTGGGACGGCGACGCGGCTCCCGAAAGCCACAGTGGTTGAGTTGGCGATGCCTCTCGGTCGCTGTCGTTGATAGCATTGTAGTTTGTTGCATCGAAAGGTCCTGGTCCTATTGAAAGGCTTTGTTTTCGTCCAGTTGGCAACCCAGTTTCACACGGCTACACCTCACACTGCCATGGGCAGCAGTAATGGATATTTTTAGCGGTGAGAAGGTGATCTTAACATTTGGAGAAATTATATTAAGTTGTCGCCGGGTGTTTTATGGCTATGTCACGTGGAGTGCTTCTTCATTGGCGCTCCAGCTAAGGTTCGGCATGTATGAAAAATATAAATAGCAATAAGTGCATTAAAAAAAATTCAAATTTAAATCAATGTTGACCGTTTGTAAATATGCCTTGGAGTGTGAATTGTTCAGTGTTTCCCTTGATTTGGATGTATCTCGTTGTGTTGTTACTGCACATTGCGTTACGTTTCCAAAGACGTGTTTTTTAGTTTTTTGAAAAGTATTGAAGGTGATTTAAAGCTTTCGTGACTGCAGGTCTTCATACTGTTTGGGTCTTTCGGTAAAGTCACGTGACTTTACCGAAAGACCCAAAGAGTATTGAAGGTGATCCACAGTTTTCCTTTTGATTGTTTTGGTTTCCACCCGATATATATGGGTTTCACACTCACCCAATTATTACTGCCACGTGAACCAAGTCCGTTGTGACACTTCTGCATTACAAAGCTGTACTTCAACGTTGCAATGTTGTAGCAACTTGAACGTGTTGTAAAAGTCTCTGTTGAACATCACGACTGCATACAATTTGTTTCTTACGTATTGTAGAGTGTTTTATTAAGCTATTGTAACCTATGATGGTCCGTTGATTCATTAAATCCGTGTTGAGATAGGCACAGAAGCCTGTTTTCTTTAAAGGGACAAACTGTGGCCTTCTTTGTCCTACTCAAGTGTGTACAAATAATAAAAACGAATCCCAGATACTGCTGATAAAGAAACCCACTAGAGCCAGAATTGATAAAAGAAGTATTTTCCTTAAATTTTTAGAGGATTTTTTTTTCTTTGTTATCCAGTTACATCTTTGTTGAATTTTACCCGAGAAATAAAAACGTGTCGCTATTTTCTCAGCAGTAACAAACCCTCCACACCAGCCTTTTACAAACCACGTGACCTCACTACAGCCAAATTGTAGCCGGTTTACATTGTCGCAGGGGCCCGCATTCTCCCGCACTGGTCGTCAACGTGTCTGCGTGTAAAGGTGAGGCGGGGGGGGACCCATTAACGTGTTTGGCAAGTGTCTTTTTTTTTACCCAACTGCAGTAAAAGTGCCAACTCGGATCAAGTTTTTTTATCCTTTATATTAAGTTCACTTGCGCGCTTGCTTGCTTACGACCGTGCAAATCTTTCGGTCGTTTTTTAACCCACTTCCCGTGATCCAATCGAGCTGACATTTTCCACACAGACTCGTGCGTGACAATTAATGTTCGTGAATTTTTTTTTCCAAAATTTTACACTTTTTAGGACAAAAATAATATATTTAATTACCAATTGCTTAATGCTGGCATGCAATCATCTGACCCATAGGTGGCAGCCATCTCAAGCCAGAGGACGAGAGGACTCTAGCCGCCACGCATATAAAGGATTTATAGTGAAAAACTTAGTTTTTACGGGTTAATTTTTTTACGCTGTAAGAAGATCTGAGCTGGCATTTCACTGCAACGAATATTGCATCGCACCTACGCCTGTTTAATGATAAGATGTGGTCAAAGAAATACAGGAAAGTTGGTCTAGAATCGATTGGTGGAGTGATGTGGAGTGTTGATTTGCTTACGTTCATTACGAATCCGGCTGCCTGAGCTCAGTCTCTGGCCACGGCTCGCGTCAGTAGCGAGTGATATTTGAACTGATACTGGGGCCACCGCCCCCCAACCCGCAATGACCAGCGTGGTGAAGTATGGTTAAACCCCTCCCCCTCAACAACCGACATGGTGTGTGGAGGCCCTCAACCAGCAGCCGATTGACAAGTTGGGCTGCATTGCCAACAGATTGGAACAAAAATTGCCAAGGCACACGTGTTCTTCCCGTCCGGCCAAAAGCGAATTTGGCAAAGTTGTCTGCAACGACTTCTGCAATCTAGACACGAGAGATGCCTGCCTGCCGAACTAATGGCGCAGCGAATAGTTGATAGTTGCTGCACGCTCAGTTTAAACCTCGTGCGCTTTTCACTGGACTGCAGACACACACACACAAACGTATGTACAAAAGAGGTTTCATAACGTTTTAAACGGGGGATACTTCAGATCATATTCTAGGTAAATTAGAATTCCTATCATCACAGGCAATATCACATTAAGAGTTGGTGGTGAACCGTCTCGCCCTTCGTTGATATGGACTTGAGCTCGCGGGTCCCCGGGTTTGTGCGGTATTGTTTGTTGCTGTGCAGATGACATGAGCGATAACGTGTTGTAATTATCGTGAGAAAGGGGTTGGTAGTTTCTTGCCATTTGGACGCGTATCTCGTTTTTTGTCCTTGTATCCACCGTATCAATGTTAGGTAAATAATGTAGTTTTAAATGCCTTCTATTGTAATCTACTCACGTTTCGTACTAAGTTTTTTGTTACAACTATATGTAAGTCGTGCGTAGATGTCAGAGGACAACTGAGAAACACGTGGTTTGTCGGTCACCAACAGTATCTCGTGCAAGCAGACATGATCTGGCAGCAGCAGCAGCACATGCTGGTAGCGATGTGATCCCTCTTTCTCTGACTTGGTGTTTTTGAAAAATCAAGACACAACGAGTGTATAGAGCTACTACACAAGCCTAACTTTAAATGGTTCAACTGTCATAGATTAACTATATTCTTTAAACATTTCAGATGTTTTAGCTCACGTTTCTGATTGCTTAGTCCGTGTCCATAAAGCTTAGCTAAGCACCAGAGGCAACGTGGAAATTCGGAAATTTGAGTTGGTGCATAACGGCTTCTGTGTCCTTAGTGTGAGCGCATGAATGGGAAACCGTGTAGCTTTGTACTAGCCGAGCTTTGTATGTTAATGTGAATATATTTTATTGCTTGTGGTTTGTAACGATGCATAGTGAATTTGAACGGATTCATCTGGTTAAATAAAAAAAATGTTAGATTGTTTTTCCCCATTGCCGCCTTCTCTGCTTACCTCTACGACTTCAGCATCACCGTGAAGATGTTCGGCTTAAATAGCCATGATTACAGTCAAGATTTAGTTCAACAAATTATTTAGTAGTAGGTTTTTACCCTTTCAACTGGTACAAAAACTGACACCTTTATACAAGGGATCATGTTTGCAATAGCCACAACACAAGCAGTCAAAATGCAAACAAAAAGAGAAACAACTCTGATAATGATATGCACTGTCCTTGAAGTTGATTAGTCCACACCCGAGACAGCTTTTCTTAGAGCCTAGTCTCCATTGGTGTTGGACCAGATGACGCCAAAAGGCGTACAACTCAAAAACAGCGCACTATCAGAGTATTGAGAGCTCGGGGTAAGCATTTACACTATACCTCCTTTACCAGTGGCAAAATATAGTAATAATGATCCCTTGTATAAAGGTGTCAGTTTTTGTACCAGTTGAAAGGGTAAAACCCTATTACTATATTTTTCCACTGGTAAAGGTCTCATAATGTAAATGTGCGTATTTGGCCGCTATAAATGTCCACATGGTAAGCCAACTTCGTTGAGCTATCATTTGTGGCCAAGTCACTTGAAAAATTTTACCCGTAAAAACAAAGTTTTTCACTATAAATCCTTTATATGCGTGGCGGCTAGAGTCCTCTCGTCCTCTGGCTTGAGATGGCTGCCACCTATGGGTCAGATGATTGCCTGCCACCATTAAGCAATTGGTAATTAAATATTTAAAAAAATTGCCTAAAAAGTGTAAAATTTAGGAAAAAATGTTTCACGAAAATAAAGTGTCACGCACAACGAGTCTGTGTGCAAAATGTCAGCTCGATTGGATCACGAGAAGTGGGTTAAAAAACGAGCGAAAGATTTGCACGGTCGTAAGCGCGCACGCAAGCAAGCAAGCAAGTGAACTTAATATAAAGGATTTAAAAAGAGCTACTACATAGCTCAGTGGGGCCTTACCTGGTAAAATAAAATAAAAAATAGTTTAGTATATGGAAATGTAGATGTGTACTGTACAGGATGCTTTAAAAAATGTGAACACTTCTGAGAATTTACAATAATACCACAATAAATGTGCTTCCGGGCTCTGGAAACCACCTGTAAAAGATTACAGGCATGTGTTGACAATGATGGCGAAACAAATGGAGACTGACTTTTTCAAGCTATCACCATACGTTTTGATTTGAAGCTTTCGTGACTGCAGGAATCCATACTCTTTGGTTCTTTCGGTAAAGTCACGTGGATAGAAATAAAATAAATCACGACGTTTGTTACTCTGATAACAATCTTAACATCCATATATTACCTGTGCCCTACTCCCTCCTTACCTCCCCCCCCCTGTCTCACAGCGCGGCAGCCAACGCTGCAGCATCCTGTATCATTGACATGCTAATTGTCTCACATTAGCATCACTAACTCAGCTTCTCTCTCCCTTCCATCTATTACCTATGCCCAACTCCCCTCTCCCCCCTTTCTACCTTCTCACGCTCCGCCCACTTGCCCCTGTGGTTGAGCCCACCAAACCCCTGTATGAGCTCTTGTTGTTAGCAGATCTTTCTCCTAAATCAGCAGTTGTCCTGCTGTATCGGTTCCGAGTGATGACGGCCGCTTGTGTTGCGATTGAAACGTCGTGATTTATTTTATTTCTACCTACCTGACTTTAACCGAAAGAACCAAAGAGTAACATACATTTGTTATCATGTTACAGTGTTTTATCCGTCCTTTTTACATTAAAAACGACAGTCCCATGTAGGTGGTAACATTTTATTGAAGCATCCTGCATATAGCAATGTAAATATGACCGCTTATCAAGCTACTCAACTCCCCCTCGGCGGATCGCAATCCAGATCATACGGAGTCGTAAAATTACTCAGATTCTGCAGGATATAGGTGAAAGGTTCAAAGTCAGCATTGAAGGTTTGGACAAGAAATTATGAGAATGGTTCCCAACAACACATGGTACGAGACAGAGAGATCAATTATACTGGTAGGAACCACCTGGTTCCACCAGCCCACAGGGGATTATTGTGTCCGTCCGTC
>CM025667.2:4500673-4517984 GCA_014621495.2 Entosphenus tridentatus
TTGTAAAACCTTAATATTATACATTCACTCACTCACATATATTTTACCTAAATCTATTTAATTATAAAACCTTAATATTATACATTCACTCTCTCTCTCATACGATACGTATGGGAGAGGATGCGATGATGCGCAGCCAATCAGCTCACGGGATACTGTACATCCACTCGTGCTCATTCGTCGATCTCGCGCCGGGAACCAATCACGTGCCTTGTCTGAGTGCCCGTGGGTACAGTATGTACAAAGCCTCTGAGAGAGTTTATCTCTTTGTCTGGCATCCTGAGAAACCGTTTCTCTCGCGCATCACGATGAAACAACGCTGCTTTCCACAATACGGCTGCCGATATGACGGTATTTTTGAATTTTTATTTTTCGATGAATATTTTTGAAAAATCCGCGATGCACTGAGGCCGCGAAACTTGAACCGCGAAGTGGCGAGGGATTACTGTACACTTTCACTACTAATTGTACTACACTTCACTACTAATTTTACTACACTTCACTACTAATTGTACTACACATTGATTACTAATGGTACTACACACTTCACTGCGGCGTATACTAATCGCTGCATTGACCGAACCTCCTATATACAAAGATAAAGATCCCCTATTTAGCCTTAACAGACTGTAGGGGCAAGTGCTGTTAGCGAGCACCTATGAAGGCCGGCACAGCACACGAGGGGGTGGGTGGCCAACACCACGCCCGGCCGCCTTTGTCTCCCTAGTGACGGTGTTTATACCGCACCAGGTACTCATTTGAGGCTGAGTCGACCTAGGGGAGGCCCGGGACCGGTTCAGATAATCGTCACTGGTGTTGGCCGTGAGCGGGAATCGAACCCGGGTGGCCGGGTTCATAGCGCAGCGTAGCGCTAACCACTACACTAGTGCTCCCCACACACACACACTCTCACACAAACACTCACACAAACACACACTCACACACAAACACACACTCACACACAAACACACACTCACACAAACACTCACACACAAACACTCACGCACAAACGCACACAGCAACTCACACAAACACTCACACAAACTCACACACAGACTCACAAACACACACAGACACACACACACTGCACTACTCACTGCACGTAGCACCGTGGACTAACACTCGCCGCACGTAGCGCACTGCCCGTTGTCCCGACATCGTCCGCTGGGCTCGCCAGCCACCAACCTTACCTAAGCTGCTCTCCTGCCTGGCCTGACAGCCAAATGTGACCCCGTTGTGTGTTTGTTTTGTGTGTGCGCGCCGCGTGTGAGCGTCAAGAATATTGGGTAACATCAGCAGCGACCACGTTAACACCGGCTCTGTAGAGCGACTCAGTCCAACACGAGTACCTGGTTGGGTGTGTAAAACATCATCATTTAGGAGATAAAGCCGTCTGGGCGTGGTGCGACTATTCATATTTACCATTCTTCATTTGCCAGGTAAGGCCCACAGAGCTATTTGGCTCATTTTTTCAACCAAGTGGCTTGTGGAAATTGATAGCAGCCAAATGCGATTAAACGCACGTTGATTCGAAATGGGGAGATACAAAAAAACCCGTGGGAATCGGAGAAAAATCCACGCGACCACGGGGAGATAGAGAGACGCAAACCCCAAATATACAGCAGGCATCAGGGTCCGGAATCGAACCCACGAACCTCCTGTATACCAGGCGAGGTAGTTAACATCTCCCCACCGTGGCTACTGACCACACCACCCCCTCGTGTGCCGTGTCGAGCATTAATAGGAGCCCTTGCCCCCCACCCAGCAGTCTTTGTCTAAACGTGTGGGGAACCTTTGTCTTGTCACGCTCCGTAGCGTGCTGTCAGTGCCTGGCCTTGGCTTCAGTGTCTGCTGCACGGACGCCTGAGCCGCCTAAATGTCAACCGGTTTGCGGCCACTGCGAGTCGTATTTGATTATTCTTTTTGGGTCAGATCTGCGTGGAGTACAATGCCAATATGAATGTGAGTGTGTGTCAGCAGAGCGGTAGTGCAGCGGTTAGCGCGCTGCGCTACGGATCTGGTGACCCAAGCTTGATTGCCGCTCACGGCCAACACCGGTGACGATTATCTGAACCAGTCCTGGGCCCCCCCTCGGTCGACTCAGCCTCAAATGAGTACCTGCTGGGGTGTGTAAAAACATCGCCACTGGGGTGACAAAGGCCGGGCGTGGTGTTGGCCACCCACCCCTTCGTGTGCCGTGCCGGCCTTCATAGGTGCTGCTCGCTAACAGGATGTGCCCCAACAGTCTGTTCAGGCTATACGGGGGATCTTTGTCAACATAGTGAGCGTGCTGAAGCAATACTTGACTTTATTTATTCCGAATGGGAATATTTATACTGGAGGAATCCATTGAGCTATAACAATCGCATCGTATTACATTTTTTATCTGCCGTTCACGGGAAAAACAAAGACGTTAAACCTAATTTAGAAAAAATCTGGTCCATCGTGGTGAAAAATCAATGCCAACGTTAATCGATGTCTCGGCAGAGGCGACGTTTCTCAACGGCTGTTTTGCCGTACACGAGGTGTCTCCTGCGATGATTTGTGCATCGTTGGCGCGTCCAGCGTTGCTTCCATGCCCACGTGTGCCCAGCGTGGACAGCGTCGTTCTTGTTACAAGTTTTGAGCCACGGGCTGGCGGTGCAGTGGAGGGGGGGGGTGTTGGTCGTATTGCATCATCCGCAGAGTGAAACAGAAGTTGGAAGCATTGAGGCACTGGTGCTCATCTGTTTTGGTTTACAGCGCTGAACCAGCAGTGGTGGATATTCCACGTTCCTATGGTGGGGGCAAAGTCAACCACTGTTGACTTTCTCCACAGAGTAGTACTCCAATTTATCGGCCCCCGGGAGTGACAATCGGTTGTCGACACCCAACCAAGGATTTGAACTCGCAACTTCCCGATAGCGGGAGACGCCTTGGCCGGTGTGCCGAGGTGCGTCGCCGTTCTCCCACAAACTTTTCCCGAAGCGGGGTCGCGTGGGCCGGGCACGCGCACACACGACGGCATGTCGCTTCAGTGCCACGGGGGCCGAGCGTGAACGTGAGTGGCCCCCGATGCTTTGAAACAACATTGCGTTGAAAAAGCAAAAGTGAGCAATGGTGGTTGGGTGGGGTTTGGGGCGGATTGTTCAGTAGCTGAGAGGAAACGAGGCACATCCGACAGCCTTCTGGTGAATGTTCCCGGCACCGTTTGCTTGAGAAGCAAGGCAGGCCCGGGACTGGGTTAATATCATCGCTTATTCTCGTCGTTGGAACAATGCCCCCCCCCCCCCTCACGGCTCCTGTCGCTAAAATCTGCGGCTGCCGGGTCAGCTGGCCCACGGTGTTGTTGATGAGACAGAAGGTGTAATGCTTGCCCTTAACGCGGTTTTTTTAATGTTTCTTACTGAGAAACATGAATTTCGAAGCGCCATCAAGCCGACGTGTGTCAACACTCCCCTTCCCATTAATGACATTAATCCCCCTCGTCCCGCCGTTTATTTTTAACGCCCGAGAGACATCTTGTGCTCGGCCGTTTTTTTTTAGGTCTTGGGGACTGAGCGACAATTACGAAGAGCGGCGTTTCCCGAGCACGGGCCGAGTCTGGCTACGTTTGGGAAAAGTCTCCGTCAGAAACGGGCGTCTTGAATCGTCGGCGTCGCGGTCTTTTCGGTTTCGCGTCCGCCCCGTCTCGTTACGTCGTTTCGTTGCGGCTCCGAAGTCCCCTAACCCTCGTTGATCGGTGGGGTCGGTCGTTTGGTCGGTTGGTTGGTTAGTCGGTCGTTCGTTGGTCGGTTCTCCTGGAACGCTTAAGAAATGTACGATGCCGCGAAAACAATGGTCACAAGCGGCGCACGTTTCCGAAGCCTTGCTACGTGTTCAAAATAACCAAAAAATACCCTCGTCCCTCCTGGATCATGTCGTGCCGCAGCAAGACGCCTCGCCGCTGAGAAGGAGACGAAAGGCAACGAGCGGAAAAGCTGTTTTGATTCAAATGTTATTTATCCGAGCGCCACGCGCAGATTTTCCCTGACGATGATCTCTTCTCTATTGCTAGGGACCGTTAGCAAGTGCCGGAAAATGGCTGAGAATGCCGAGGATGACGTTAACTTGCTTAGTGCCAAGCAGCTCTCCACTCTGCTGCAAGAGCTGTGCGAGCTGCGCGAGCGCGGCTCCTTCTGCGACGTCGTGGTGGAGGTGCAGAGCCGCCGCTACCTGGCGCACAAGGCGGTGCTGAGCAGCACCAGCGGCTACTTCCGCAGCCTCTTCCTGGGCGCGCCCTGCAGCAGCATGGGCCCCTTCGTGGTGGACTTTGTCTCCATGGGAACGTTCGAGCAGGTGCTGGGCTACGTGTACCGCGGCGACGTGACGGTGAGCCGCGCCGACGTGCGCCCGCTGCTCCGCGCCGCCAGGAAGCTGGAGCTGCGCTGCCTGGTGGAGGCGTGCGAGCCGTACGTCGGCGGCGGCGACGACGACGACGATGACGACGAAGACGACGACCTCGCCTTCGACGACGGCGGCGATAACGCGGCCGAAGAGAACGGCGGGTCCAACGGGCGCGAGGACGACCCCTTCGACGTCGAGAACGACTTCTCGGCCGTCGCCGCGGCCGACGCGGCCCCGGCCGCGGACTGCGGCGGCTGGAACGGAGAGAAAGAAGAGCGCGCGGACGAGGAGCGCGGCGCGGGCGACGCCGGCGGCCTGGGGGACGACTACGGCGGTCGCGCCGCCTCTCCCGCGCACGCCATCAAGAGCGAGCCCCAGTGCGAGCCGCCGGCCGAGGGGCACGCGTGGCCCGTCAAGGCCGAGGAGCTCGGCGGACGAGCCGACTGCCTCTACGCGGACGCCGGCGACGGGGCCGCGCCGCCCGGCGGCGAAGGCCTCGACGAGGACGACGGCGACGGCCGCTGGCGCCGCGTCCCGCCGCTCGGCCTCGAGCCGGAGCCGCCGGCGGCGCCGTTGTCGGCGAGCGTCTCGCCGGAGAAGTACTACCGGCACGCGGGGGGGGGCGGCGGCGGCGGCGCGCCCGAGCGGGTGCAGTGTGGCGCGTGCGGGGAGCCGATGGACGCCAGCGTGTCGCTGCTGCGCGAGCACTCGTGCACGCACCTGGACCTCGAGCGCCTCGAGTGCCGCCTGTGCGGCGCGCGCTTCGCCTACGTCAGCGAGGCGGTGGAGCACGCGCTGGCGCACACGGGCGTGCCGGTGATGGCGTGCGCGCACTGCGGCCGCCGCTTCGTGTCGGAGCGGCTCATGGGCGTCCACGCCTCGGGGCGCTGCCGCAAGAACCGCGGCCCGCGGGGGGGCGGCGGCGGCCGCTCGGCCCTGCCGCACCACCCGGCGGGGCCGTCGCTTGCCGATTGCGCCGAGCGACTGCCGTGCAAGGTGTGCGCCGAGCCGCTGGTCCAGACCATGTCGGCGCTGCGCGAGCACGGGCGCCTGCACGTGGACGCGGAGCGTCACGCCTGCCGGGTGTGCGGCCTGCAGATGACGTCGAGCGGCAACCTCGTCAAGCACTCGCTGCTGCACGTCGGCATCCTGCTGTTCTGCTGCGACTCCTGCAGCAAGAAATTCCTCTTCAAGAACCAGCTGGAGAGGCACCACAAGATCCGGTGCTGCGGCGGAGCGATGGGGGGGTTTGGCGGTGGCGCCGTGGTGGGCGAGTGACGCCCCCCGGCGTACGCCGATTTACGCGTCGCCCACCCCGCTTCTGAATCGAAGGCGTCGTTAGCCGCCGTTGCGGTTTGGGCTCGTGGCGTTGCAGGCGCTTTGCGTCGTGCGTACAAGCCTCGAGGGGACGGTCACGGTCGTTGGCCTGGCACGGAGAGTGGTGGCCAGGTGAGTGCAGGTTGAGGTGGCAAGTCGCTAACCGAAGAGGGACGCGGTCTAAAGGATAGTTCAGTGACTGTTGGTAGAAGAAAAAAAATTGGCATGGAAAATAAAAGTAACGTCTGAAACAAAGCAATGTTAAATGGAATACAGAATTGCATAAAATGTATTATTTGATCACCACGGACTTACGCACGAATATATTCCATTGAGCAAGCAAAATAAACAACAACAGGAACATTAAAAGTGTGTTGTTCGGGACAATTAAAGGAAGAACTGATGGCTTGACAACATCAGAGATTGATGCCAGAATGATGTGGCCACGACTTGAGCAAATTGTATTGGCACTACAAGACAGAGGAAAGTGGAAACACATGACGACATGTGCAGTGGGACACCATGGACTGTGATGAAGAAAAATACGACGATAAACATCTGAACTCAAAAATGTGCGTTTGAGAATTTTAAGACAATTGTGGTTTTTTTTTACCCACGTAAAATAGCGTTAAAGTTAGCTTCTTGTACGTTCCTGCCTGCCGAAAAGTGATTTTAAATGGTTGTGTTCCTGCTCAGTAATAAGGGGTTGAACGTTAAAGTCATTATATGCCTGGTTCTTTTTGTGTTTTGCAGTAGTCTGGGAATGTGACTGCAGTTTCGGATCAAAGCCTCTTAATTATTTCACGGGGGTTACCTTGGCAGAAGAAACCAAACGGATCGTTCAGTTGTGAGCTTATAGATTTCGGGGGGGGCGGTTTCGGCTTTTTGTAAAACAAATATGTGCGGCTTCACCGATGGCAAATTGTCACGAATGGTGACGAGTGATTGAGAGCGTCTAATGAGCGACTTGCAAGCGGGACGGCCAGAGGGAGAAAGACAGATGTACATCGCATCTACCTAGTTTTCAGTGTTTATTTTACCGTGATTTGCGATAATATAATTGGTGACTATTTATTTTGTTACCTTACGGGGGGGGGTCTCCTCCGCTGCTGTGTTGCACTACCATGTTGCACTGCCGGTCAGAGACAGCCGGTGTTTAACAGGCGTGCGTGCGTGCGTGTGTGCGTGCGCGTGTGCATGCTCGTGCACGTGTGTGCACCGAACTGGGACCGAGTCCCATCCGTGAGCTCCTCCGGAAAGAGGAGCGGCGCTCATGATAACGAGTGTAGCACCTGGCGGTTAAAACTCTGCAAGTGTGCACAGCTGGAGTGCATCTGCCAGTCATCTCAGTCGGTCAAGCCATGGCACACAGGTGTATTCTGTAACCTGGCAGCGGCGAGCCTTCGACACTTCACGCGATGGCCTAAAAGTGCACCGAGCCTGGCACGAGCGCCGTGATGTCACCGCCAATTAGTGGCGAATGGCGGTGGCTGCTGAGGAACGGGATATATCACGTGCAGTGCCAGGCCATGACTCCAGTCTTGATGCGGTGATACTCTGTCCCAGGTTTTCCACTGAATATTGGAGACTTTGTAACGTGAAGGGCGGCGTTGCTTGTGTCCAGCCCTTTAGGATTTACTCATCTCTAGCCCTCAATTAAATTACACTGGTCAACAACAACAAAAATTCTGGCCTGGACTTTTGCAGCTGTTTTAGACTAATTTCAGGGTGCCGATTCCAAATCTGGTCTCAGATTTGCTCTATCACATCGATTTTTATGCTATCGGCATACCCCATTTTTATTGATTTTACCCGAAATTAACTTTGTCACTTATGATTGCAAGTTGTTGCGAGTCAGTGACTGCTTTAGTGTTAAAACATGGCGCTGTATTTTTAGGATAGTGTGTTTATAATATCATTTTATGTATAAATCCACATTTATTTAATCTTTTTCTTCCGCAGTTTTTATTGAAAATGCAAAATTTGATATCTCAACCTGATATGATAGACAAAAACTGATGCCAGATTTGGAATCGGCACCCCAAAATTACCGTTGGAATACCTTATGCCAGAAAAAGTGTGACCAGTGTTATCTTCGTTTTTTTTCTACTCTCCCTTACCATGTTGGGCTGTCTTCTCAACCACCCATCACTGCAGCCTCGTACCACTCGCCGTGGCCCTTCGCATGGTGTGCATATCTCCCCACCTCCGCGGCCCCCCCCCCCCCCATCTTTGTACAGCTACTTGAGATGCAGTCACATTTTTCGATGTTATGGGAATCCAAATTGTGATTTATATTGCACCGGACTCGACCAGACCGATCTCCCTGGGAATCTGCGTGGGCTGCGAGTGACCGTCTGCTGGAGCTCCGATGATGATGAAGCCTCCGATTTAAAGCTTTCGTGACTGCAGGGATTCATCTTCTTGGTTCTTTCGGTAAAGTCACGTAGAAGGAAAATAATAAAATAATAAAAATAAAACATAATAAAATAATTCACACGACGTTTCGGCCACAACGCAAGCAGTGTTATCTTCTATTATGTTTTATTTTTATTATTTTATTATTTTCCTTCTACGCCTCCGTCAGCGCTTTTACACCTTCTGAGCGGGGGGGGTCTCTTCGTGGCTCTCGGGTCTGTGTGCGTCTGCGTGAGTCTATAGCGCTGTGTGTGTGAGGTGCTGACGATTCAAGCCACTAACAGTGCTCGCCTGTTTCTCACTCGGCCTCTATTTTGAGTCATTGGTTACCTGCGTGAATTTGGGTTCCTGTGTGAATCTGCGGGTCTATATGTACATCAGTGGAGCTGCGCTTGAGTTTACCGGTCTCTTTGGGTCTCTGTTGAAGAAAGCGCCGACGTTGTCGCCATATATCGGTGCACTCCGGCTTTTCAACTATTCCATGGTGCCCTGCATGCATCGTCACTTTTCAGACTGGGAAAACCCAGGACGGAGTTTGTAGCTTCGTCAACCCGGAGCCAGGAGGGAGCCGCAGCTGTTCCCACGTTGTGACTGCCGCTCGCATAAACTGCTACCACTCGCAGGAATGAGATAAGCAGGGCGCGCATGTGCCACTGTCCCTAGGGGAGCCATACAATCTGCGGCACAAGCCGCCGGTTAGCCGGCTGTTGGGAGGCAGGGTTGGTGGGTCATGCAGAGATTATTGTGAGTGTTCGTTCTTGTGTGCGAGGTCCAACCCGGGGTCAGGGTGACGGGGTCGGGAGGTCAGGTTGACGGGGATAGGGTGACGGGGTCGGGACAATGGTGAGGGGGTCGGATGACTGGCCGGTGGTTGAGTGATGTCGGTATCGCTTGTTTTTGCAGCCATCATGCATCCACAACGCTTTTATGATGCAAATATCGTGTTTTTCGCGCAACAGACTATTGCAAGCAATCCTCGTGTGTTGTTCCGGGTAAGGAAAAGGTATTGGGCGTTTGTTCTCTCAAGCTCCTCACTTGAATTACGAGTGGCTCGCTCCACCAAGCGCCCTCCTCCTTCCCGCAGGGCGAACGACCGAGGTGGCGGCATTTTCGACAAAGATTCGCGTCCAGCAAAACAGCATTGAGGGTGAAAAATATCCGTCGAAGCAATCGGTGGACAGTTTACTGTGCGTGCCCTTGCAGTTGATGAAATTACTCGGAACAGGCAACACTGTGGGCTGAGTTTATCCACTAGCAGTAAGCAAATACAAGCTGACCTCTCTGTACGTACGTATGTTGAACTTCTTTCGCACCGTAGGTAGCCAACCGTTGCATAATCCGTAGGCGCAGAGGGGAGAAGAAGGGCAAACGTGTTTTAGTCAATCGGTCTATGCGCTTTCCAGACCACGATTGTCCACCGGCAAAGGGTAATAATAGGCACACAATCAACGTGATTGGATTTAGATCGCGTTACTTATAAATGTGTCGTAACCCTCCACCACCCGACACGGCCAATCAGTAAAAAAGTGTCACGTTGACAAAAGACAAATAGTTCATTGCTTTAGCCCACCGGCTAAAGCAGTGAATCAGCATCATCGGGCAATTCGCCAGAATGCTGGATGCAATTACCAGCGAAACTCTGTACTCAAATTGTAAATGTTGTGGTTTCACGCTTCAACACACCGGTGGGCTAAAGCAGTGAACTATTTGTCTTTTGTCAACGTGACACTTTTTTACTGATTGGCCGTGTCGGGTGGTGGAGGGTTACGACACATTTATAAAAAACGCGATCTAAACCCAAAAACGTTGATTATGAATAATGTTGGTTGCGAAAGCCTACGTGTTAAACTAATAATAGGCTGCCGGACAAATAGACGTGCTGTTTACAGAATCAGAATATTTATTTATACTGGAGGAATCCGATGAGCCATAAAGCTCTTTTTCACACATGTCCAGTAGGGGGGCGCGGGGTAAGAAAGTTACAACAACAAACAGTACACAAATACAATAGGAGTGGCAAAGGTAAACAAATCATGCAAACACAAACTAATAAAACTGAACCATTCCCATCCTACCAGGCAAAGCCTACCGAGGTATTAACTTATTTTTCAGAAGCGACCTGGCCGGCTCGACAAAGTGGCCCATCATTTGGACATTATAGCAGCCTAAGTAATCTACGTGGAGAGGCGGAGTGTAGTTGCGCATTGCGATTTGCTTTCAGCCGTGACGCTCCACACAATCGTCTCGTTTACGCCACTCGCTGTGGGTTTTCCAGTTCGCATCCTGGTCGGGAGTCGACTCAACCCATCATCCTTTTGGGGTCGGTAAAGTCAACTCACCGCTTTGTGTGGGATAGTCCTTTGGAGGGACTGACCCGCGTCGTGGGAATTCCCTTCCGAGTTGAACACGTAGTAGTTGTAACACGTCGTAGTAGAGAGAACTTTGAAGTTGCTATTATTGTGGCGATTGTTTTTGATTCGGCGCGCCCTGCTACAAACGCCGGTGCATCTTTGGGCTCTTTACATCAGTCTCATCCCAGACGGACGCCCGTATCAATAGCCCTCTGATGCTGTCGACCATCCCGATTTAGCACGGTTGGCTTCGAATGGTGCGAAACAGGTTCAGCGTGCGTACATAAATCCCGCGACGATGGCACTTGGCGACTGAGTGTGGACATTTTCCTCGAGCGGAATGAGATGGGACTGGGGTGACTTGCTTCTCCGATGCTTGGCCGTGGGCTGTCCGGCAGGTGTAGTCGTGGGACAGAATGGCGGACAACCCATAATCCATGAGTCCAGACCAGAAACCGCACTTTAACTGGTTAAAATTTCCCAATGTGGCCAAAACAACGATCGTGAATTGTGTGATAACCACTTGAAATGAGTGTGGTTATCAAGTTATTTCCTCCTGTCCGCCGTATAAATAAATCGGAAGCATGAAAGTTTTGATACTTTAGGTGGATCCGAAACCTGATCTGGCCCATGGACTAATAGGCCAAACTGAGAAGTATTATTTGAACACGTAAATTTATACGGCCAATAAGTATATTATATCACGATGCACAATTGAAAAAAATGTTGCTTCGGGCCACGCGGTGATCTGGTCAAATCTGTGTCGTGAAGCCCTCCACCACCCCGACAACCCAGCCAATTGAATTAATACTCTTATTTTATTTCTATTATTACTTTTATAATTTTAATTAAATTTTTTACCTACGTGACTTTACCGAAAAAACCTAAGAGTATGAATCCTTGCAGTCACGAAAGCTTCAAATCTAGAATCAATTGAATGAAATCGTCACACCTACGAGCTTTTTGATGTGCCGATTACGATGACCGTTGTGGCCAGTTGAAGAGAATTTCTCACAAAGCGTATGATTTGCATTTGGAACGTGACCTTTCGATCATGAATACGCCTCGACGTTTCCTGTCCTCGATGTCACATGACCGGGCCCTGTTCCAAACAACGCAACATCACCTCTGTGCGTCCGTGGCTGGCTTGAACAGTGATCCATTCATGCAGGGAAGTCTGCGTGCGCCAGTTCAACCTTTTGTCGGTGTACGATACGCGGTCGCGGGTGGGGGCGCACTTGAATCTGCCCAGAAGTTAATGTTTGTGAACTATTTAACGCGCAAAAATAAACAACCTTGTTTAGGAAATCCTAATGCAGAGGTGGAATCTTCGGTACCCCCCCCCCCCAACACCGTGCAAGCTCACGGCGTCGCCACAGCACAGGGCAAGGTCGCTCGGCATGGTGCGACGCGGTGCGAGACCCTGGGCTACAGAATAACAGTGGGGGCCCCGTGTTGTCCAGATGGGAGAGACCTGGTTCTTTCCCGCGCGTTTTTGAAGTTGAAAATGCGTGACCTGCAAGAAGTTCAACGTGCGGACAAGACAGTCTGTGGTGACGTGGGGTGTAGAACAGAGGTTGCAAACGGGTTTTGATTCCTTACCCGTACCGTACCCGGCGCAACCAGGGTCGCAAATGGGTACCCGTTCCCTACCCGTACCCTACCCGAAATGAGTGACAAACGGATACTCACCAGTGACTCACGGTCTACCCGTACCCGTACCCGGCCGCACCAGGGTTGCAAACGGCTACCCGTACCCGGCTGGGTACGGGTAGCCGGGTATCGGGTAGGGTACGGGTATCGGGTACCCGGTTACGACCTCTACTACAGAATAACAGTGGGGGGGCCCCGTGTTGTCCAGATGGGAGAGACCTGGTTCTTTCCCGCGCGTTTTTGAAGTTGAAAATGCGTGGCCTGCAAGAAGTTAAACGTGCAGACGAGGCAGTCTGTGGTGACGTGGGGAGTAGAATAGACGCAGTGCAGTGAAGCGACGTGTAGATTGGAGTGACAGCGTGTGTGGATTAGAGAGACGGTCTGTAATGACACCGCATGCAGACTAGAGGCACGGTCCGTGTTGATACAGCGCTACACTATACGCAACCTGACGCGGCACACAACGGCCTGCTCTTGAGAACGACGTCAAGGGCTCTTCAGCGTTCGATTTGAGCGGAGAAAGACGGCCCCCCTCCTGTGTGCACACACGGCAGTGTTAATCGGGGGCGGCCGCTGGATTCGTACCGTGAAGCTCCGTGATGAACGGCGAACGCTCCACCCCCTGGGTCTGCTGCCCATCGTGGAGTTCTGGGCCCAGGACCTCTCGGCTTCAAGTGTTCGACCTTCACTCCTCATTTCGAGTGACGTCAAGGAGGGGGGACCCATTACTTAATTATTTATAGAGGAGAAGCCATATTGTGTCTGTCACAGGAGGTTTTATTTTTTTATCAAGAGGGTGTTGCTACATTGGGTTGTTACTTTACGATGTTTTTCGGCCCCATCGCGGGTTCATGGGAGGTGTCAGCAGCTCGGTGGGAGAGGTAGGTTACATTGTGGGGCAGAGGGGGAGGAGGAAGATGATGTTTTGTTTACGGAAAAATATATTTTAAGAAAAGGATTTGTGCTTGCATTTCAATTATCATTGGCAGTACACGTGATCACTCTCACCGAGTCTCAAGGATCTGCCGATAACATTTATGCATTTTTTATTATCGATGGGAGGAAACCGCAGAAAACCCGTGCAGAACAGAGGGAGAGAATACAAACTCCCGTTTCAAAGATAAAGATCCCCCACATAGCCTGAGCAGACTGTTGGGGCAAGTACTGCTAACGAGTAGCACCTACGAAGGCCGGCATGCCAGCACCCATGACTTAAGCCCACCTCGTGGCGATGTTTCCACCGGGTACTCAGTTGAGGCTGGGTCTACCTAGGGGAAGCCCAGAACCGGTTCAGATAATCTTCAGTGGTTCGCCGGGTTTGTAGCGCTATGCTCCAGAACCGAGGGTCCCCAGCGCACACTTGGAGGGATTCCACTCGGCTCGTCATGATCCGTCGACCATCGCCGTCACACTGTTACGAGTGATCACCGATTTTACAAATCGCATCCGTGGAAAAAATGTTGACAAACACTTTCCCCTTCTTTCGGTAAAGTCACTCAGGCGACGTAGGCGACTTTACCGAAAGGGCGGCGGGGGAAGTGGGACGGAGCGTAAAAGGGGGAGCGCTTCCGATCATTTCCCAATCAAATTTTTTCTCCGATTCTTTTAACTTGGACGAATACGCCGCGACGCCGACCCCCTTTGACGCTGCGGTCACTCCCCGGTTTCCCGCTGTGCCTGCAGAGACGCCACCGCGACCCTCCTCCCCCCCCCCCCCACCCCGTGCCGAAATGGAGGTGGGCGCCGCCGAGGAGATCTGCCTCTCCACCAACAAGCAGCTGTCGGACCTGCTGCAAGAGCTGTGCGAGCTGCGCGAGCGCGGCTCCTTCTGCGACGTCGTGGTCGAGGTGCAGAGCTGCCGCTACCTGGCGCACAAGGCGGTGCTGAGCAGCACCAGCGGCTACTTCCGCAGCCTCTTCCTGGGCGCTCCCTGCAGCAACATGGGCCCCTTCGTGGTGGACTGCGTGGGCGCCAACGCGTTCGAGCTCGCGCTCGACTTCGTCTACAAGGGCACGGTCACCGTGGGGAGCCTCGCCGACCTCGGCGAGCTCCACCGGAGCGCCCAGAAACTGGGCATCGTCGGCCTGGAGGAGGCCTGCTCGCCGTTCCTGCCCGTCCTGCCCGCGTGCCCGGAGGACGCTTCCCCGGCGGCGAACGCGGACGAGCTGAACATTGTGGAGGTGGCGCGTGTGAGCACGGTGTCGGTCTTCCAGTATGGCGACGGCGGCGACGGCGGCGACGACGACGACGGAGACGACGGAGGAGGAGGAGGAGGGGGCAGCGTGCACGCCCCCCACGCCAAGTGCTCGCCGGCGCCGAGGTTCGGTGCGGGCCTCGCCAGGGGGATTGGCGGCAGCGGGGCCTTCGTGGAGTGGCCGCTCGCCCGCGAGCCGTTCGGCGTCGCCGCCGCCCGCGCCGGGGAACCCGCTCAGCCGCGCTTCGCCGCCGGCCAGGAGCGCCGGCCCCACGGGTTCCCGCGCGGCGCGTTCAGGGGCGGGACCGGCGCGGCCTTTGGCGAGCTCGTTCCTGCCGCCGATTACCGGATCAAGGTGGAGTCCCCCGACGAGGAGCTGTACGAGGGGGCGGGCGGCCCGCACGACGGCCTCGGCTTCCCCAAGCAGGAGCTGGACTTGTCGGCCGCCGTCCTGGAGGAGGGAAGGCAGCCGCTCTCCTTCTTGCGGATGGCGGCGTCGCCCTCCCAGAGTCGCTTCGCGGCCGGCGGCGGCGGCGTCCAGGACGACGAGGAGGAGGATGAGGAGTACGACGAAGACGACGACGTGGCCGCGGCGGCGGCGGCGGCGGCGGAGGAGGCGGCGGCGGCGTGCGCGATCGTGCGGTGCCGTGCGTGCGGCGAGGCCGTCGAGGAGAGCGTGTCGGCGCTGCGCGAGCACTCGTGCGGCCACCTGGACATGGAGCGCCTCGCGTGCCGCGTCTGCGGACTGCGCTTCGGCAACATCAGCGACGCGGTGGAGCACGCCCTGCTCCACACGGGCGTGGCGCTGCTCGCCTGCAAGCACTGCGGCCACAAGTTCCTGTCGCCCGAGAAGCTGAGCGCCCACGCGCGCGGCCAGTGCAAGAAGCGCAAGTACAAGGGCATCGGCACGCGCCTGTCGAACGTGCGCCAGCTCAAGTGGCAGCGGCAGGCGGTGCCGGCGGAGCGCGCGACCTGCGGGGCGTGCGGGGCGGCGGTGGCCGGCTGCATGTCGGACCTGCGTGACCACGGCCTGGTGCACCTGGACGTGGAGAACCAGCGGTGCCGCCTGTGCGGCTACGTGTCGCTCTACAAGAGCAACCTGGTGAAGCACTCGCTCGTGCACATCGGCGTCTACCTGTACTCGTGCCCCACCTGCCGCAAGAGCTTCCTCTTCAAGTACGAGATGGATCGGCACGTCTGCCTCAAGGCCAAGATGGAGACGGTCACGTAAGGGGGGGGGGGCCCCGCCCGCGGAGCCGCGCGTTGCCTCCGCCGCTTTGGTGCGCGCGTCGATGCAAACGGGCGGGAACCTGGTGGGGGTGATGGTGGCGGCGGTGGCGGCGGTGATGATGATGGCGGCGATGGTGGTGATGATGGCGGCGGTGGTGGTGATGATGATGGTGGTGGTGATGATGGGACGAGCTGAACGGGTAACAGGAGACGACTGCTTGGCCCCAGCAGTCGGTTTTCTTGTCGCCAAACCACCTGAGTTGAATTCCCTGCTGCTGCTGCTGTTGTTCAAGTGTTCCGACAGGCCACAGCAGTGAAAGGGATGTTAAAGACCCTGTGGCATCGTCCACAAGAGTTGGCCCCTCGTGTGGCCAGTGTCCAAATCCCACAGCAAAATGAGTTGTGGGCGGCGCTAATTTACGCTGCTGGTCCTCTGCCAAGTGGTGAAATTTCACATTCCTATAACAAGGCCCCATTGTGAATGCAATAGTTTTTGACTTCCTCGCAACTTACTAGTTGATGCGCATTTAACCTACCCCAGCGAGATGGTGATGATGACGACAGTGAAGAGTATGACGACGATGATAATTATGACGATGCTGCGGTTGAGTCGTCCCTGATTGGGACCCGAACTGATAACTGCACGATCACGAATCCGGTGCTCAATAAACTCGGTGATCTAATGTCCCATCCGTCGCTGAATATGAATTCGTAAAAATAACAGCCGTCGTCTGGTACGATCGTACTGGTCTTCCTTTACCAAAGAGGCATCGCGTCTCAAGCGACTTAGGCGCTGCTCTCGGTTGCGTTTTTTTTATTTTTAGTAACGCGAACAGAAATGATCCCGAACGCTTCCCTTAAATCACCGTTGAGAATCGTACGGCTCTTTCCGTGAAGCTACGCAACATATCAAAGAACCGTGTACGTAGGCAGGCAGCGGTTGGAACTCCACGGTCTGGACATTGGCCACCAAACTCATTCCTTGTGTGTTTAAAAAAAAAAAATAGTTTCCGTGACGATTTCAAGCGATCTTGAACGGTGCGTGATGGAAGCATCGGAAACGATCGGAGCTGAGACGCCAGAGAACCACCCCGGGCGGGGGGGCGCACCCTCTCTTGAATGTCGGTGCGGTGCTCATCGCCAAAGCCACGACAGGCTCGTAGAGGCGTACGATCTGCCTGCTGCCACGCTACGCCAATCGTTGTTCCACGACAATGTCATCATCCACCGGTCGTCTTATGATATGTTTTCATGAAATCCCGCAGGGCCACGGAACGTTACGTAGAGAAGGTTCGTTGGGGGGCGGTCTCCGCCCCCCCCGTCCACCTGACAAGTCAGGAAAAGTGTTTTCTGTGCCCCGACTCAGCGGCTTTTACCGTACGGGTGCCGACAATTGGACGGACCGGCAGGTGATAGCGGCTTCCCAGATCGGAAGGCACTCCTGGTAGCCGGGCTCCCCGCCCGTCCTCCCGCCACCAGCAGTGCCCCAAGTAATGGTAATCGTGGCTCTGCTGAGCCGTGCTACTCCGCTGTGGCTCAAGAGGACAGAGTCAACGATGGTGTTGCCGAGCCGGAAGCCGGACGTCCCGCGACCGACAGCGGTGCCCGTAATAGAGACTCTCCCCGCGGTCACTCCAGCGAGCGATGCTGGCAACTTCTTGGTTCTTTCGGTAAAGTCGTGTCGAAAGGAAATAATAAAATAAAAAAAATATTACATAATAAGATAAAAGTCTCACGACGTTTCGGCCACAACACAAGCAGCTGTCCTCAGGTGAAGAAACAG
>CM025667.2:4518384-4543265 GCA_014621495.2 Entosphenus tridentatus
GAGGCCCCCAGATGAACACCAGGCTGCGTTTGCGGCTGGAAGCACGCCGACCGGGCACGCAGCAGTGAGAGCAGCACACGGGAAGGCTTCGGGGTCGGAATCGAACCCAAATGTCCTGTAGGACCCAAGTGGGCAGCGAGACGAGAGTGCCAGTAGCAGGAACCTACGGAAGAGCGCCCGTGTGTTTTTTTACGCAAATAAATAATGCTATTGTCATGAACTTCTAACGTATATTTTACCTTGGCGTGTTGAGAAGATAGTTTTTTTTTTTATTCGACCGGTAATAGTAATATTGTTACTCTCAACTGGGGCTGCATGCAAACAGCCGGTCTGAAGTGGTCGAATCTTAACATTGTTCTCTGAAACCTCGCTGCTCACTTTTGTTATCAACTCGGTGCTTGGGTGGCTGATATTGCCCATCCCGAAGTGGCATCGTCTCAGACTGGTCCGTACTTTGCCGATGAGCCTAATAAGTCGCAACCCGGTCTCGTGTTGTTACCTTATTTAAACGAATGAAATAGCGAAATCATGAATGTAATGTTTTAGACCCCTTAGGTTCATGTAAACATCGTATTTCCCCTTTTTCTAGAAATTACTCTCTTGTCAAGACTTAAAACAACAAATGTATTTAAAAGGAGGAATACCTTTAAAATGTCCTTCCGAGAGAGAGGGAGTTAGTGTCCGGCAAAAACTCAGCCTTGTGTGGGAGGTGGGCATGCATCTGGGTGGATGTGCTGTCCATGTTGAACTTCTTTCGCACCGTACGTAGCCCACCATGCTAATCGCAGGTGCTGTGACAGATCCACCACACCACCTGGATGCCTCCCCATGATCTGGTCAACCCGTAGCTCCCCATTCAGGCTCAAAATGAAAGGCTGAAACAAACTCGGTGCTAAACCAATTTTTATCAGAAGCGACCTGGTCACAAAATGATAGCTCAACAAAGTTGATAATCGCGTGGGCATTTATTATTAAACGCGGAGGGAAAAAACCGAGGACCCGGAGAAAAATCCACAGCAGTCAAATTCTCTAAACGTGTGATGTTGATTTTAAATGTGGAGGGAAAAACCGGAGCTAAATCCATCCCACCATGGGGAGAGAGACAGAGAACATGCAAACTCCAAATAATATACAGCAGGCGTCAGGGTCTGGATCGAACCTCCTGCATACCAGGCGAGAGAGTTAAATAGCAAACGTTTTGTGCAAGACCATTTTCTTCATAGTACATTAATAGAGAGGTCAGAGACACCAAATGGAAATAGTTGGAGACTGCACTTGACTCTGGGACCCTGATAAAAATGCAAGTTAAAAAACTTTCTTCACGAACACTTTTAAAATTGGCATATTATCTACTCACAGCTGTTGAATAACGCAATAATTTGTGCGATGAAAAAGGGCCGTTTCCCGAAAAGACGCCCGTCACGTTCAGAGTATTTCGCTGCCGTTTGTAAATTTGCAAGCGACAAGCCACTTTGTTCAGCTGCTGTCGTTTGTGATGGGTCGCTTGTGAAAAAAAGAGCTATCCAACTCGGTGGGCCTGTTCCTGGTATATAGAAAAACAAGGTTTAAATAGTTCAACTACGTTTTAATTCTAAGGCCGCAGCGTTATCAACGCGGAGAACGTGTTACCCGAGTTTTTGTCGTGGCGTTTTTGGAATCGATGATCGGGGGGCCCCGAAGGTGACACCACGGGAAGGGGAGGGGGGAGCTCTCATTGGCCAAAGACACGCACGCGGTCCTGCCCCGCGTCGAGTGACCGGAATCACTCGTACACACGGACGCGCCACGTGTGCGCGCCGATTTAACAGTTGAACGTGGCTTCACAATAATCGTCGCCGGCAAGCACGTGTTTTCAGTGTGTATAGTAAACAGTGCCGTTATTGTAGAATGTAATTTCACGTGAGAAATGCTCTTATATATGTAACACACAGGAACAGTATTAGCGCTCACGAGCATTAGTGTCGTCGTGTACGATGAATAAAAGTTTTATCGGTGACAAAAGTGAATGTCGCGGACACGCTTTATGATTGCCGAGCGCGATTGACATTGGGGGGGTAGCCGAGTGGAGTAAACCCGCTTGGTCCGCCAGAATACAGCGGCGTGCCGGGGCAGTCGCAAGCGACAAACGCCGGGACGGTTTGCACCTCACCGCATTCACAGTTTGGTGAAATATCCACCCACACCTCATTCTGCCTCAACGTGTTGTACGGTTGACGAAATAACCACCGCTCCTCCTACGAATGTTGCAGGGTTTTTTTTATTTGAAGGTTTATTTGAATATTTCACAAACCTGAGTACGTATTTTAAGTCCAAACAATTAACCTTGTATCACTTCAAAAAAACCGTGCCAACCTCTCCCCCCCCCCCCCCGTTCCTAATGCACAGTATTTGCAGGCAGAAACGCATACCGTGGAATGTGTTTTAAGTGTCCAGTATAGCCACCGCATGGGAAGAAATGTCTTAAGTCTTAAAAGCTGGGGTGGTGTTTGTGCATCACACTGACAAAAGCACTGTGGCTGGGGAAAACCCACACAACTCCCCCCTTATTTAAAAACAAAGTCTTGGGGGTCATTTAACAAACACTTTGTACGGCCACACATTTGACGATACAAAAAGCACGTTTAGAAATAAAACTCCGTGCAATTCCGTACCGAGAGAACACGCAAGCTTACTTTTCAAAGTGATGTTTTGCAAACCGTTACGAAAAGTAGCCGTTGTGGTATGTACAACTTAGTGTACAGGTCATAGCTTCATATATATACACAGAGCTTTAAGTGACAGTTAAAATCAACGACGTTCAATGGGAATTAAATTGGTCACTGGCGGCCGCACGGCTGCAATGAGCAGTGCCCGTCATCGCCGCTTGCAGATCCCTAGAAACGCGGTCTCGTCGATGATGATGCCATGAGGCCATGAAGCTCCCGGGAGACGTTACCCTTAGCGGCGCAGTGGCTTCACCGAGACTCGGCAGAGGTCGCAACCGGGTACCCGATACCCATACCCTACCCGATACCCGGCCGGGTACGGGTACCCGTTTGCGACCGGGTACGGGTAGGCCGTGAGTCACTGGTGAGTAACCGTTTGTCACTCATTTCCCAACGTTTTGTCTCTTCTCACAGTTCAAGTTCCTAGAATCAACCCACCCGTGCCTGCAACATGGCTTCATCCCAGAGGTCGCAATCGGGTACCCGATACCCGGCCGGGTACGGGTAGGGTACGGGTACGGCCGGGTACGGGTACCCGTTTGCGACCCTTGTGCGGCCGGGTACGGGTAGGCCGTGAGTCACTGGTGAGTAACTTTTTGTCACTCATTTCCCAACGTCTTGTCTCTTCTCACAGTTCAAGTTCCTGGAATCAACCCACCCGTGCCTGCAACATGGCTTCATCCCAGAGGTCGCAATCGGGTACCTGATACCCGTACCCGCCTGGGTACGGGTAGGGTACGGGTACGGCTGGGTACCCGTTTGCGACCCTGGTGCGGCTGGGTACGGGTAAGGAATCAAAACCCGTTTGCGACCTCTGAGACTCGGCTTCCGAATCTGTTGCAGGGGAAAGCCGTCGCAGGAAGGCCCTGGTGCTTGTAACGTTTCGTTTATTGATATTGTTTGCGCGCGTGAAACTGCCGAGTGCCCGGAGGAAACCCCACACACGTCGGAGCGCAGAAAACACAAACTCAACGTAACAGGAATAGTGAACGGAGAAACCCTTTCTTGTGATCCCAAAGTGTGTGTTAAATTAGCAGCATGAGCCACCATCGGACTGATATAATCTGTAAATCCCCTTCACTACAGAAGAGTGGTGTGTCTCCCAGTGTCCCATGTCTCACCCCCTGGCTTGTTTGTAGACACCTACACGGCATTGTATAACAGAACTGAGATGGGGAAAAACAGACAATCGGGAGGCTGTGGCTAGAGCTGGGAATAAAATATTCGACCGGGTTCTGTTTAACCACCGGAGATCGATCAAAGTAACATTTGAGGTTCATCAGCCAAAAAGGGACCACTGGATTCTTATCTATCAGCACTTGTTTATTCTATATTTGAAGCTTTCGTGACTGCAAGAATTCATACTCTTAGGTTTTTTCGGTAAAGTCACGTAGGGAAAAATAAACAATAAAAATAAATAATAGAAAGGAATTTTTATTTTATTTCTATTATTATTTCCTTTATTTTTATTTTTTCCTACGTGACTTTACCGAAAAAACCTAGAGTATAGCACTTGTTTAAACGGGCAAACTCTGAGTACATTGAGTCTCATCAGCAGGGTGTGTAACACGAGGCAAGCCCAGCAACGCTGCCTCGCGTTAGAGGAAAGAGCCGTTCAACCACCAACCCCACGCGGGTTGTCCGGACAGGAGAGCAACATGGACGTCACGGGAAACAGTTCTGCAACAGCTATGACCATCAACAATTATAATGAATGTCTACGTTCAGGAAAAGCTTCTACCGGCTCAGGGTTCCTAACAAGTGCCTGGGATGAGTGAAGCCCTGTTCAGAACCGAGTGTGTGTGTGTGCGCGCGCACGCGGGAGTGAGCTAATGTATTCGCGATTGAGTTCCATTCGGAGTGTCATCCAATGAGACTGGGCGTGTGTTCGCTAAAAGCTCCCCCAGTGTACAACCTCTCCCTCCCTGCGTCTCGATCAACAACGGGGTCTGTCGGTCCGTGCGAGTCTACACGAGTCCAACCCCCCCACCCCCCTACCCCACAGTCCCACGGCTCTCCCGCTAGATACCCGTTCGGTGCTCGCCGAGTTGCATTGGCTTCCCGTTGCCGAACGAATACGGTGGAAGGCTGCGCTCATCACACACACACAGTGCTCGTCACAAATGAACCTGGACGGCTCGCCGATCTCGTCAAGGGGCATAAAACATCACGCGAACTCCGTCGGTCATCCTCGCGGCAGCAGCAGCAGCGGCTTTTGGCTAGCCGTCGAATAAAGACGGTCGCCGCTTTCAGATGTGGTTTTGCGGCCGTCTGGAACGCTCTTCCTTCCGATATTAGGAAGCCACTGGAGCTATTCCACTTTTAAATAATCTAGATTGAGAACTCACTTATATTTGTTGTCCTTCCCCTCTGATTAGCGCGGTTGGCTACGTACGGTGCGAAACAAAGTTCTACGTACGTACGTACCCACATACGTCGCACGCTTCCGCCGGCGGCAGGAGGAGGACCGTGAGCGAGCTCTGCGGCCCGACCGGCGCTCCGTCCCCCTAAGCCTTGGCGCCGGCGCCGATGCTGCCGATCATCTTGTCGATTCTCTCGTCGTTGCGGTGTACGGACGCCTTGACGGCGCCGATCTGCTCCAGCTGCTCCTGGATCTGCTGATCGAGGGTCGTCAACTCGGCCCTCAGGGGCTCCAGCGCCTTCTCCGTCAGCCTTGGCGCGCGCACGAGACACGGGCGCACGATAAGGACGCGCAAGCTGTAACGACTAAACCATCTAATAGTTCACCAGGTGAATGCCTCGCCAAGCTACGTAACCATTTTTTTTCAGAAGCGACCATCTGGCTATCACAAATGATGGCTCAACCAAGTGGGCTTTTATTATCACGTTGGCATTCATGGCAGCCAAATACATCTATAGAAAAGATCTTCACAGCCCATCGGATTCCTCCAGTATAAAGATTCTGAAAACCGGAGGACCTGGAGAAAAATTACACGCGACCACAGGGTGAGAGGACACGCACACACCATATATACAGTATCAGGGTCGGGATCGAACCCAGGACCTCTTGTATACCAGGCGAGGGAGTTAACATCGCAGAACCGTGTAGCGAGATGAGATGTAGTTGATAAGAGGACGGCGAGACCGTAAAATATTCATGAACCCCCACAACTTTGGCCAGTGGTTCTCAACCAGGGGGATGTGGACCCCTGGGGGTAGGTGGCAGTGTCCCAGGGGCTAGACGAGGCGACTTGTAAATGTGTGAAGTTACACATCATACGCGAAGCCACTGGTGAATAGTCACGTGTGAATCTTCCAATATAGGATAACTACGATAACATTTAATTCCGTTGGGTAACCCGGAATCATGGTGGGTCAGGCAAAGCGGGGTTTAACTCGGTTTAAACAAAATTCAACAAGGTAGGGAGTATCTTCTTGGTTCTTTTGGTAAAGTCACGTAGAATGGAAAGAATAAAATAATATAATAAAACATTACTTATGTTTTATTTTATTATTTTATTCTTTCCAATCTACGTGACTTTACCGTAAGAACCAAGAAGATGAATCCCTGCAGTCACGAAAGCTTTAAATCGAAAAAGGCAGGGAGTACATTAGCCATAAAAGCTTGGCGACTACTGGCTTAGACTGTGGAAACAGCAGCGAATGTTAGGGTCAGGCCACTCGGCCTGCATCGCAGTGCAATGCACCACGGCAGTAGCTCTCCAGCAATACGCTAAGATCCCCCGTATAGCCTTGAACCGACTGTTGGGACAAGTGCCGTTACAGTGAGTAGCACCGATGAAGGCTGCCACGGCCCACGACGTTTACACAGCAGAGAGCAGTGGGTACTCATTTGAGGCCGAGTCGCCCTAGGGGAGGCCCACGACAAATCCTTGGTAGCTTAAAGCAGGGAATCGAACTTCCAGATTTGAAGCTTTCGTGGCTGCAAGGATTCATACTCTTAGGTTTTTTTGGTAAAGTCACATTCAGATAACCTCCTCCCCCCCCTCCCCCTTAACTTGTATTTAAGATCTTGTCTCCTGAATTTTTCCTCACAAATTTGGCTGTGACGGTCCCACCTGATGACGGAGACTTGTGTTGCCTCTGAAACGTCGTGATTTATTATTTTATTTCTATTATTATTTCTATTTTTTACCTACGTGACTTTACCGAAAAAACCAGGGCATCGAAACTCCGTTCGCCGGGGGGGGGGTTTGTAGCGCAGCGCGCTAACCGGTTACACCACTGCTCCTCACAAAGATCCCCCGTATAGCCTTAACAGACTGTAGGGGCAAGTGCTGTTAGCGACCACCTATGAAGGCCGGAACGGTACACGAGGGGGTGGGTGGCCAGCACCACGCCCGACCGCCTTTGTCTCCCCAGTGGCGATGTTTACACGCCGCACCAGGTACTCATTTGAGGCTGAGTCGACCTAGGGGAGGCCCAGGACCGGTTCAAATAATCGTCACTGGTGTTGGCCATGAGCGGGAATCGAACCCGGGTCGCCAGGTTCATAGTGCAGCGCGCTAACCGGTTACACCACTGCTGCTCGCATACACACGCGGGCACACACGCGCAGGCACACACACACACACGCACGTGCACACGCACACACGGGTACACGCGGGCACACGCGGGCAACCTGTGCTGGTCGGCTAGAGCCTCGGCGTGCTGCCGCCTCTGGCGCGTCCACATGGCGAGCTCGGCGTGCATGGCGTCCAGGTCCTCCTGCAGGTAGTCCATCACCTTGCTGAGCGGCAGCGTGCTGCGGCACAGCGCCTGCACGGCGCCACGCAGCCGCTCCGTCTCGCGCACCGCCGCCTCGCGCCCCTTCTGACGCGCGCCGTCCATCACCACCTTGCAGCACGCACACACGCACGGGCAGAGATCCCCACCCCGCGTCGGCTTTAACCGACTGTTGGGGCAAGTGCTGTTCGCGAGGAGCAGCGTCTATTATGATGGCCGGCACACGGGGGGGGTGGGTGGCCGGCACCTAGTGGCGATGATTACACTCCGCACCATGTGCTCATTTGAGGCCGAGTCGACCTAGGGGAGGCCCAGATAACCGTCACTGGTGTTGGTAGCCGTGAGCGGGAATCGAACTCTGACGACGGGGATTGGTAGTGCAGCACGCCAACCACTACACTCCCGCTCCCCCTACCCCAGATACGCACACAGATATGCACGCATTCAGACATACCGACAGACAAGCACATACGTATTCTTAGGTTTTTTCGGTAAAGTCACGTAGGTAAAAAATCTAAATTAATAAAAGTAAAATAAAAATACGTGACTTTACCGAAAAAACCTAAGAATATGAATACTCGCAGTCACGAAAGCTTCAAATCTAGAATTAAGCACATACGTACACAGTGACACGTGTGTACTCAGCATACGCAAACACAGCCAGTTGCGCACACGAACACACCACACGGCCACCGTCCTCCCAGAAACCCCTCTGTTGTTGCGTTCCACAGAGTTGCGTCCTCACTTTGCCCATCTGACTGCGTCTCCGATTTGGAAGAATCGCATCCACGTCACGTGTGCCAGCTGCCAACCGGCTCCAACGTCCACGGACAGCGGATGTTAACGATCCCCCCGACGTCAGTCGTGGGGATGGTGGCGTGGGGGCGTCGCGCTCCAAAGTTTGACAAATCCCAATATACATTACACTGGTCAACAAAATTTTTTTTTTTTTCTGGCCTGGACTTTTGCAGCTGTTTTAGACTAATTTCAGGGTGCTGATTCTAAATCTGATCTCAGATTTGCGCTATCACATCTCATTGTTATGCTATCGGCATACCCCATTTTCATTGATTTTACCCGAAATTAACTCTGTCACTTATGATTGCAAGTTGTTGCGAGTCAGTGACTGCTTTAGTGTTAAAATGTGGTGCTGTATTTTTAGGATAGTGTGTTTATAATATCATTTTGTGTAGATATCCACATTTATTTAATATTTTTCTTCTGCAGATTTTATTGAAAATGCAATATTTGATATCTCAAAAACCTGATGTGATAGACAAAACTGATGCCAGATTTGGAATCAGCACCCCAAAATTACCTTAAAACCGTTGGAATACCTTGTGCCAGAAAAAGTGTGTTGACCAGTGTTATTGGTTCTTTCGGTAAAGTCACAAGCAATCATCATCAGGTTGGCATTGCTGTGGTTCACACCTGATGATGATTGCTTGTGTTGCAATCGAAACGTCGTGAGAATTTATCATTTTATATTTGTATTATTTTATTATTTCCCTTCTACGTGACTTTACCGAGAGAACCAAGAGTATTAATCCCTGCAGTCACGAAAGCTTTAAATCGCAATCCCAATAAATTGCGAAATCGGGATTGACAGCGGCGTGAAGAGTAAGAGGCCTACGTGGGGTAAGAGCCTGTCTCTGGCCTGGCGCCCGCACGCACTTGTCGTCTTGCTGGGCCGCAGGGACGAGCAGCAGAGAGGCCAATGTGCACCTCCACCTCATGATGGCTGCGGCGACATCGGGGTAGCCAACCGCGCGCCAAGCGGCGGTGCGATCACATCGGGGATGATGTTTAACCGCGGTTGGCTACATCCGGTGCAAAATAAGTTATTTACACAAACACACACAGCCCTTCTAGCCCACATAGGCTTCTTGCACCACTCTACATATCAATCATCGCCCCCTCTTACTGGCAGGCTACCACCTACACCCCCCCCCACCTAAATCGGGTCACTTTTGCAAGCGAGACTTCATCCCCGGTCTCTCGAGTTGGGACCCGCGTCCAACAAACGTAAACTTGGGACCGTCACGCGTGGGGGGTGGGGGGGGTGTCAATTCGTCCCCTCGGCGTACGGAGCAGCCACCGCCGCGCACCTTGGGCGGTGTCTGCGTCGTTCCGTAGCCCTTCTTCGTCTCCAGGATCTTCTTCACGAGGCCACCTGCGGCACAAAGCGGCGCACGTCGGCACGTCGGCACAGGGAAACGACGAGGCCAAGGGGCTCGCGCGGCTCGGGACGCCGCTGCCCTCATTCCACGGTCGCCAGGAAGCCGAGTCCACTCAGGGGGCCTCGGGTCTCCCAAGTCGGTGGTCTTCATTGTAAAGGCCCCCCCTGGTGGCCTTTAGCACGGCCTCTCCGACAATACACGAAATGTGAAATACCCTCCCCCATCATTAATCATCATCGTCGTGCTGTCATACCTCCCCAATGGTTTCAAGTGTGGTGGCCCCTTACAACTACTGATGTCTTATCGGCAGAGTGGGCCCTCCCATCTCTGAAAATGAGTGAAGAAACACTGCTGAACAAGTCGACGGCTCCTGGCAATTTTCGTTGTTTTTGGCCGATTCCGTCAAACCGAGGCGTCGGCGGAAACAAACCCGAGATGGCCACGAGATTCGACCTCCCTGCGGTCACAGGTATACCGCTCCACTCTGTTACTCGGGCCACCACACAACTCCCACAACACACAGCGTGTCTGGACGTCTCGCCGCTCGTTCGCACGAGCCGCAACGCTCCCCTTGTTTTCAAAGCGCCAGATTATCGCCCCCCCCCCCCGGGGCAGCTGGAGAAGGGGGCTGCACGAGAGCGGTGGCGTGGACACAGGGGGGGGACCAGGGGGGGGAGGCGCTCATGTTGATATGCGGCAGACGGCTCACGGATGCATAGTTGGCATTTGCTGAATAATTAAACACGAGTTAATTATACTCTGCAGTGCCACATGCGCACCCTCCCAAGCCAACAACAGCGCTGGCGATCATGCACACTACGATGGGATCCCACGGTGGCGGAGATGTTAACTACCTCGCCTGGTATACAGGAGGTCGTGGGTTCGATCACCACCCTGACGCCTGCTGTACATTTGGAGTTTGTCTTTTCCCTGTGGTGGTGCGGATTTTTCTCCGGGTCCTCCGGTTTTTCCCTCCGCGTTTAGAAACATGCGTCCGTTTGGCTGCAATAAATGCCCACACGATAAGCCCCTTCGTTGAGCTATCATTTGCGGGCCAGGTCGCTTCTGAACAACATCGATATAGCTCAGAGGGCCTTACCTGGTGAAATAAAAATAGTTTAGTTTTACAGTTTCATTTATAGATTATAGATACAAACTAAAAATTACAAGCACCCACCGTGTTCCTCTCCATCGATGTCATCCGTAGCCTCCAACTGAAAAAGAAGAACCACACTTTAGACAGACAGGGTATGGGGGGGGGGCATTGGCACAGTTGCTTTTGTTTGGCAAGCACTTGAGGCCCGAAGACACCAGGGTGTATCATGGGAAGAATATCCCACAATGCCGAAGGAAGACAAGTGGTGTGCTGTTATTATCATGACTACGGATACAGAATTCCCAGGACGGCTGCCTCCACAAGAGGACGACGCTGGGAAAAGCAGGGCAGGTGGCAACCCCAAACCAGCACCATTTGTTTTGTGACTCCCCACGGCGCGACTCAAAACCTCCTCTGTCATCCAGGACCAGGGCCCGTCGCCACTGCCTGCCGTTGTTTCTCCGTGCCCTTCGCCCTCTGTATCCTTGCACTACACACGGCTCTTGGTAGAACCCCCCTCCTCTGCAGCAGCAGCGCAGCTCATAACCTCCTCCTCCTCTCTGCACCCAGGACCAGGGCCTGCCGTCACTGCCTGCCGCTGTTTCTCCGTGCCCTTCGCCCTCCTGTCTCCTTGCACTACACACGGCTCTCGGTGGAACCCCCCTCCTCCTCCTCCGCAGCAGCAGTGCAGCTCAGCTCATAACCTCCTCCTCCTCTCTGCACCGAGGAGCAGGACCAGGGGTCACTGCCTGCCATCAGTTCTCCGCGGCAGCCTCCGCCGTCTGCAACGCCATCGCCGCCCCACACATTTGCAGCAGCAGCAGCAGCAGCATGCGCCGAGTTTTTTTTTTTAAGAGGCACTCACACGGAGCTTGGCTCTGCACCTGACAGTCAGATTAATATACATCTGTGCGTGTTATAAATTGTACTGATATTATTATTGATAATTATTATATATTCAGCACAGTACTGCTGGGACAGTACCCAAGCTGGGGTGTTCCCACAACAGTCCCACAAACTTTATAAAAGCTGTTCCTGGGACGGTAATCTGGCTGGCATCAAGATTGCATGGCTCCTGGAAGTGAGAAAGAGCCTGGGGCTCACGAGGGCCGACTAAACGGTGGCTAGGAGATGTTAACTACCTCGCCTGGTATGTAGGAGGTCGTGGGTTCGATCCCGACCCTGACGCCTGCTGCTGTGTATTGGGAATTTGTGTGTCTCTCTCCCCGTGGTCGTGTCGACTTTTCTCCGGGTCCTCCGGTTTTTCCCTCCGCATTTAGAAGCGTGCGTTTAGAGTATTTGAATACCATAAATGTCCACATGATAAGCCACTTCGTTGAGCTAGCCAAGTCGCTTCTGAAAAAGAGCGAAAAAGCTCAGTGGACCTTACTTGGTAAAAAAAAAATGAGCAAAATATTGAAATGTCAGAATTTGTATTTAGACTGGAGGAATTCGATGAGCTATTAAGTTCTTTTTCGCAGATGTCCAATAAACGTTTCAACTACAGATGTCCTTAGAAATTGTCAATATCACCGGAGACGTTCCACGGGCTATGGCGCTTTAATATGTGCAATGAAGAAGGGTCACTGCCAAAAACGTATTCCACGCGATGATAGCCACTTCTCGTTTGAGCCATCATTGTTGATGGCCAGGTCACTTCTCAAAAAAGAACTACGTGGCTAAAGTGGACCTTCACCTGGTAAAACGAAAATAAATTATAAAAATTCTAGATTTGAAGTTTTTGTGACTGCAAGGGTCCATACTCTTTGTAGGTGAAAAATTTAATAAAAATAAATTAAATCACGACGTTTCGGAGGCAACACAAGCTTCCGTCTTCAGGTGGAACCGTCACAGCAAAATTTGATACAGTACGGAGCGTGACAAGACAAAGGTTCCCCACACGTTTAGACAAAGACTGCTGGGTGGGGGGCAAGGGCTCCGATTAATGCTTAACACGGCACACGAGGGGGTGGTGTGGGCAGTAGCCACGGTGGGGAGATGTTAACTACCTCGCCTGGTATACAGGAGGTTCGTGGGTTCGATCCCGGACCCCGATGCCTGCTGTACACCGGTAGTCCTCTACTTACGATGGAGATGCGTTACAACAACCCCATCGTAAATCGAAAATATCGTAAGTCGAAGATGGCCTAGCCTACCCAGGAGTCTTAAAGAATGGTGATCATTTAGCAACACAGAGCAATTTACAGTACCGTACTGTATAAACTATATGCGTACAGTACATCCTGGCAGCGTCCCAACGTACAGTATCGTACCTCGTACGCTGCTGCGTTTGGCTGCCGCGCGGAATTTAAAATATTTAACAATTTTCTCGTTTCGCTATCGCCAACGTAACATCGAAATATCGAAAGTCGGACCCCATCGTAAGTCGGGGACGACCTGTACTTCAATCGCCGCAATGCGACGCGAACACGAGACGGTCGTGTGGTCCTTGACAAATGACGTCTCTGAGCCAGAGGTCGCAACCGGGTACCCGATACCCGTACCCTACCCGATACCCGGCTACCCGTACCCGGCCAGGTACGGGTACCCGTTTGCGACTCCGGTGCGGCCAGGTACGGGTACGGGTAGATCGTGAGTCACTGGTGAGTAACCGTTTGTCACTCATTTCGGGTAGGGTACGGGTACGGGTAGGGAACGGCTACCCGTACCCAGCCGGGTATGGGTACGGGTAAGGAATCAAAACCCGTTTGCGACCTCTGCTCTGAGCGGGTCCTTGAAGGTTGCCGACCGCTGCCCCCATGCCCTTCACGGCAACCGATTCGTTCTGGGCGCAGCGTTTCAAATACCGCACTCACAATGGCAACCAAGGTGGTCGTACCACCAATGGGCAGCACTACGTCACATTCTCTGTTTGCATAAAACACTCTTTTATATAGACGCTACATTCGTCTGCAGTGCGTATAAATACCAAACATCGTTAATAAAAACAATCACTACCGATGTAAAATTAAATCAGTAGCCAGGAGTTGTAAACATGAGGCTTATTGGCAGTGGGGAGGGAGTGAATGAACATCAGAGTCTGTGGGCCAGAGCACATATTGGCATCACCTCAAGACAGCAAAACTTTAGCCGTGTCGATTTGTTTACAGGGCTGATGAAAATGGATTACTGGATAACCACACTTCGTTATTTCACATGGTTGTCACACAAGTCATTGGCCAGTACTGACGAGCGAAGCACCTGGGTCTGGCAGGCCCGTGGTGGAAGATGCAACTGTGAACATATTGCACTGTGGCCCACAGAGAATAGGGGGAGGCCAATGCATAATTGATTGTGAATGAATGGGAGGCGGGGGGGTGGGGCGGTGGTGGTAGTCTCTGGAGACGCCACATGAATATTCTAAAGCTTATCTTTGCAGGAGGCTCGCACCTGCTTTTAAACAAGGCTCTGGCGATGCATAATGCATACGCGAGTGTAAACACACCGGGCCTGTGGAGACTGCGCACGGATGTTACGAACCCTCCGCGCTCTCTCGCCTGATTTTTAAGTAAGTAAATAAATAAAGCTGCGGCTGCCACTCTTTCCGAGACGTTGGCGCACCGCCTCAACGACGCGAGCCCCCGCACGTGGAGGCCGCACGACGGAGCGTCGTGGGTTTGCCGAGCGAGCGCGACCACATGGGGGGGCTGGGAAAGAGCGCGACGGGAACCCGTTGCATTCTGCGGGCGAAGGTTTCGTGCTAGCGTCTACGGTTTCTAACCGCTGGCTTATCCGGTGAAGTACGTAAATGCAAAACAAAAGACAAAGATCGCCCGTATAGCCTCAGCAGAGTGTTGGGGCAAGTGCTGGCGAGCGGCACCTATTAAGGGCCGGTAAGGGTGAAGCCTGTTACATTTTCCATCGTAAATAAAACTACCATGTCGATCCATCCGGTTATACGACCACTTGCAGCTGAGCACAGAGAGGAAAGTACACTCACAGGCCGCCACGGGAGGAGGCCACGTGTGGGAAAAGTTCATGACGGAGGCCAGGAGGAGGTGTTCGTGTTGAACAAGCGCAGAGCCCCACACTGGACATCTGTGAGAAAGAGCTTCACAGGCTCATCAGATTCCTCCTCCTCCTCCAGTCTAAATAAAAGATTCCGATTCTGGAAGCCGATTTCACCGGGATGGGATCTCCGAATCGATCCGCCACCACTCGGAACACCAACGAGCTGGTCGGACCAAACTCCTCTCGCGCTCTCACCAAGCGGCGGACGCCGCTTAGAAGTTAGGCGGGCGACAGAGGTCGCAAATGGGTTTTGATTCCTTACCCGTACCCGGCCGCACCAGGGTCGCAAACAGGTACCCGTACCCGTACCCGGCCAGGTACAGGTAGGGTATGGGTATTGGGTACTCGATTGCGACCTCTGGGATGAAGCCATGTTGCAGGCGTGGGTGGGTTGATTATAAGAACTTGAATTGTGAGAAGAGACAAGACGTTGGGAAATGAGTAACAAACGGTGACTCACCAGTGACTCACGGCCTACCCGTACCCGTACCCTGCCGCACCAGGGTCGCAAACGGGTACCCGTACCCGTACCCGGCCGGGTACGGGTAGCCGGGTATCGGGTAGGGTACGGGTATCGGGTACCCGGTTGCGACCTCTGGCACGCGGCTTTTAGTAACTCGGGAGGGCGCGTGGACGAACCGACGCGGTGGGTTGAGGCACGCATTTTTGATTGTTTAGATTATTTTGCTGCTATCAAATGTCCAAATGATGAACCACTTTGTTGAGCTACCCTTTGTGGCCAGGTAGCTTCTGAAAAATAAGTTCATACCCTCAGTGGGCTTTGCTTGTAGGATTACAGTTTATCTTCTTGGTTCTTTCGGTAAAGTCACGTAGAAGGGAAATAATAAAATAATAAAAATAAAACATAATAAAATCAAAATTCTCACGACGTTTCGGCCACAACACAAGCAGCCGTCCTCAGGTGAAGAAACAGAGCTGTGGGAATGACCGCTCCATTGGAGTGTTGTGGCCGAAACGTCGTGAGAATTTTTAATTGTATTTTATTATGTTTTATTTTTATTATTTTATTATTTCCCTTCTACGTGACTTTACCGAAAGAACCAAGAAGATGAATCCCTGCAGTCATGAAAGCTTTAAATCGAGATTATAGTTTAGTTTTATTTGTACGTATTTAGGCGATTTTTTTTTACCTTTCCCGTACCTTTCCACCCCTATGGTGCTTTTTGTATTGTTTGTTGTTGTAACGTTCTTACCCCGCGTCCCCCTACAGGACATCTGTGAAAAAAAATAGCTTCATAGCTCATCGGATTCCTCCTCATCCTCCTCATCCAGTCTAAATAAATATTCTCATTCTGGTGACGTGGGACTCACGGGTCCTGCGGCGTCGAGCGAGTCCGAGGTAGCCGGCGCCGACTCAGCAACCACGAACTGCTCGTCGTCGTCGTCGTCGCCGCCGTCGGAGTTCCTGCCTCCTTCCACGATGACGTTGGCCACGGCCTTGGCGCTCCCCGTCCTGAGCTCGGCAAATACGCACGCACACACACACACAGTGAGAGAATGATGCACACACAGAGACAACGATGCACGCGCACACACAGAGAGATGAAGATACACATACATACAGAGACCACCATACGCACCACACACACACACGCGCACACACACACACACACAGTGAGAGAATGATGCACACACAGCGACAACGATACACGCGCACACGCAGAAATACGAAGATACGCGTACACACAGAGACCACCATACGCACCACACACACACACAGTGAGAGAATGATGCACACACAGCGACAACGATACACGCGCACACACAGAGACGAAGATACACGTACACACAGAGACCACCGTACGCACACACACATAGAGACACTGTATAGTCTTGAATAAACTGTTGGGGCAAGTGTTATTAACGAGTAGCAGCTATGTTCGTATGTGTGTTGAACTTCTTTCGCACCCTACGTAGCCAACCGTGCTGAGCGGAGGTGCGGGGGAAAAGACAACAAACTGAACACAAAAAGCAGCAGTTCTATGAAGGCCACTCGAGTAACACCGATGAAGGCCATCTATGAAGGCCATCTATCAAGTTCAAGTTCATTTATTAGGTGTAGCCCTGTGAGCCATTCGGTTCTTGAATCGGGTGCAACCGCAACAAACAAAAAACAAAAACATGAACAAGAATACATCTTATAGTGACTAAGTGCAAACAGAAAATCCAAGAAAAGACAGCAAAATATTGCAGAAAAAACACCGTACACCAACACTGTGTGCAAAAATCCCAGTGGGATGCAAGTCAAACAACAACAACCACAAGACAACTTAGATTAAGGTCATCAGTCTAACTCTGTACTACAACAAACAAACAAACATGGCCAAACCGAAAAACTTTTCGAAAATCACCAAAATAAAACCATAAAAGCAATGAAACTATGAAGGCTGGCACGGCAAGGCACGGCACACGAAGGGGTGGGTGGCCCGCTCCATGCCCGGCCGTCATTGTCTCCCTGAGCGCTGGTGCGTGTGTGTTACTCACCGCACCACCAGGTACTCTCGCACAGACACGCGTGCAGATACGGCACAGAGGGGGCTACAGCAGAGTCCCATTCACTAACAAAAATCCGTACACAAAACCATTTTCTGGAAAGGAAACGACCTAACTGGAAGAAAAAAAAAACTACAGTAAAACCTTGGATTGCGAGTAACTTGGTCTGCGAGTGTTTTGCAAGACGAGCAATTTTTTTAGATAAATATTAATTTGATAAACGAGCGAGGTCTTGCAATACGAGCAGTACGTGTATACGCTTTGTCTGCCGAGCGTCACGTGATCACAACTGATATATGAGTGTTGTCGTAGGTTTTTACCCTTTTAAACTGGTACAAAACTGACACCTTTATTCAAGGCATCATGTTTGCAATAACCACAACACAAGTAGTCAAAAAAGCAAACAAAAAGAAGCAACTCTGATAATGATAATAAAATGCACTGTCCTTGAAGTTGATTGATCCACACCCGAGACGGCTTTCTTTAGAGCCTAGTCCCCATTGGTGCTGGACCAGATGACACCAGAAGGCGTAAAACTCAAACACAGTGCAATATCAGAGTATTGAGAGCTCGGGGTACTTGTGTTGTGGTTATTGCAAACATGATGCCTTGAATAAAGGTGTCAGTTGTGTACCAGTTTAAAAGGGTAAAAACCTACGACTATATTTTGCCACTGGTAAAAGAGATCTCATAGTGATATATGAGTGCTTTGATATACGAGTGCTATGGATTACAAATAAGTTTCCGGAACGAATTATGCTCGCAATCCAAGGTTTTATTGTACTTGGTTACGAGAGCAATATCGATGCAGGGCAATGCAGCGGACGAAAACCGCTTCTGGAAGTGGATGTTGTCAAATTAATCTCTCAAACCGTAGCCCCGGCAACCAGGCTGTGGGTGAGCTGTTTGTACTGCGTTCAAATTGATAGTTGCACGCCGAATATTGAGCATTTCCTGGCAAGGCTGTAGGTTTGTCTTGAGGTTTCATGTTGAGGCTGTGGGTTCGTGTTGATGTTGTGAGTTCAGTTGATGTAGGTTATGTTGAGGTGGTCGGTTAGTGTTGATGTTATGAGTTCAGTTGATGTAGGTTCGTGTTGAGGTGGTCGGTTAGTGTTGAGGTTGTAAATTCGTGTTGAGGTTGTAGGTTCAAGTTGTGAGTACTGATGTTTTTGCTCTGTAAAGTTAGACACTAATTACGAACCAAACTCCACAATGTAAACTGTCTCCTGGTATATATTCATACCCTGGGTCTCCCTTGCAAGTTCTAAAATACGTAAACTAAACCTTTTGTTTTACCAGGTTAAGGCCCACTGAGCTATTGAGCTCTTTCGATTTAAAGCTTTCGTGACTGCAGGGATTCATCTTCTTGGTTCTTTCGGTAAAGTCACGTAGAAGGGAAATAATAAAATAATAAAAATATAAAAAAATAAAATTCTCGATTGCAATCGAAACGTCGTGAGAATTTTATTGTATATTTTGCCATCGAAACGTCGAGATCATTTTATTGTTTAATGTTTGTATTATTTTATTGTTTCCCTTTTACGTGACTTTACCGAAAGAACCAAGAATATAATGTCACCTGAATTTGGTTTATATGGGGAGATGCTGATGATGTTGATGATGATGACAATGATAAGGATTCATCTTCTTGGTTCTTTCGGTAAAGTGACGTAGAAGGGAAATAATAACATAATAAAAAAAACATAATAAAATAAAAAAAGAAACTTTTATTACGTAATTTTTTTATTATTTTTTTATTTCCCTTCTACGTGACTTTACCGAAAGAACCAAGAAGATACAGAGCTCTTTGTCAGGCGCGACCTGCCCACAAATAAAAACGCAACAAAGTTGCTTATCATCACGTGGAAATTTATACAGGTGGGAACAGGTTCCACACTTGCCCACCAGGGATTATTTGTCTGTCTGTCGTGCACGAATGCACTGTCCAACCAAGTTCCTACCTGCCCACTCCGAAGGAACGTGTTAGCAGCAGCCAAATCTTCTGAACGTCTGTTTAGGGGGCTCTCGCACCTGCGTGCAGGTTCAAGGATAAACTCGGCCGAGTTCGTGGGGGGACCGCGAGGGTTGGGGTCGCCACGGCGATGCCTCGTTACCTCTCGGTCGGATGCGTCTCGGCGCTCTCCTGACGTCGGATTCTCGGTGCAGCTGGGCGGGCGCTGCTGGGGCGCGGGGGCCTCCTAGTACACGCGCACACACGCACACACACACACACGCACGCACACATGCACACACACGCGCACACACACACGCACACACACGCGCACATACACGCACGCACACACACACGCACGCACACATGCACACACGCACACACGCACAGCACACACACACACAAACACACACACGCACACACACACACAGAGCGCGCAAACAAAGACAAAGATTCCCCTTATAGCCTTAACAGACTGTTAGGGCAAGTGCTGTTAGCAAGCACTTATGAAGGCCGACACGGCACGCAAGGGGGTGGTTGGCCAGCACCACGCCCGACCACCTTTGTCTCCCCAGTGGGGGTGTTTTTACACACCGCACCAGGTACTTATTAGAGGTTGAGTGGACGTAAGGGAGGCCCAGGACCGGTTCAGATAACCGTGAGCGGGAATCGCACGTGTGTACGCAAGTCCGTACCCTCATGTGTCCGCACTCATGTACGCAAGTGTGTACGCGCTGGGGTGTATGCTCTCGTGTACACTAGTGTGTGCGCTCTCGTGTGTGCTAATGCGTCCGCACCTCTGTAGCGGTAGCGCGGCGACATCAGCAGCCTCGCCGTTCACCCGCGCTCCCTCCTCCTCCTTCTCCTCCTTCTGCGCGCCCTCGGCCTCTGCGATGCAGGAACGATTCACTCGCTTGGGCTCACGAGCGACAAGCCTGCTGCCGAAGCGACTCTCGTTCATCCCCGTTAACCCCTACGCGGGAGCACGGCCCGGTGCACCCTGGCCCGACGCTGGAGATTAATACGTTGCAGGAAACGACAGCAATACTACCGGTTCACGTGGGGGATGCGTCCCTGAAAGGTGCGACTGACGGATATCGAAGCGCGTCAAAGGGTAGTAGTACAGTGAGGGAAAAAAGTATTTGATCCCCTGCTGATTTTGGTCAAATACTTATTTCCCTCATTAACATGCAAATCAATTTATAACATTTTTGACATGCGTTTTTATGGATTTTGTTGTTGTTATTCTGTCTCTCACTGTTCAAATAAAGCTACCATTAAAATTATAGACTGATAATTTCTTTGTCAGTGGGCAAACGTACAAAATCAGCAGGGGATCAAATACTTTTTTCCCCTCACTGTAGGTGGTGGAGGCGAAGGTTGAGAGGCGTCGGATAACGACAAAGGACGCACGATCCTGTGAGCGGATGCAATTGCGTTGTTAGAATACACGCAGCGTTCGTCGCAACCCCGACGACTGCGAAACAAACACTTCGTGGGACCCTCCTGAAAGAGAGCCGCGAGACTCCCGTGTGCCCGAGCCTCGCACGCTCCACCGTGAGGCCAGCCGCACCGGTGGCCTCCCGGGGCCCCACCTTCGTCGGCGTCGTTGGTGACGACGTCGCGGTGCCGTCTACGGTGGCCCTTGGCTGTGGGCGGCCGCACCACCCGTGCCGGGCTCCCCGCCTGCGGCAACATGGCAACAGAGCAGTCGCACGTGGCATAACCGTCACCGAGTCCCAGAGGTCGCAATCGGGTACCCCCCGATACCCGTACCCTACCCGATACTCGGCTACCCGTACCCGGCCGGGTACCCGTTTGCGACCCTGGTGCGGCCGGGTACGGGTAGGCCGTGAGTCACTGGTGAGTCACCGTTTGTCACTCATTTCCCAACGTCTTGTCTCTTCTCACAATTCAAGTTCCTAAAATCAACCCACCCGCGCCTGCAACATGGCTTCATCCCAGAGGTCGCAATCGGGTACCCGTACCCTACCCGATACCCGGCCGGGTACAGGTAGCCAGGTATCGGGTAGGGTACGGGTATCCGATTGCTACCCTGGTGCGGCCGGGTACGGGTACGGGTAAGGAATCAAAACCCGTTTGCGTCGTTACTGGTAAGCAACTGAAGACGGCGAAGATAATGTTCGGCTTTGGCACGCCGCATGTATCGTGAAGATGTACGCATGAACAGTAAAAGCTTGGGTTGCGAGTAACTTGGTCTGCGAGTGTTTTGCGAGACGAGCAAATTTTTTTTATTAAATATTAATTTGATAAACGAGCGAGGTCTTGCAATACGAGTAGTACGTGTACACGCTTTGTCTGCCGAGCGTCACGTGATCACAACTGATAAACGAGTGCTTTGGATTACAAACACGTTTCTGGAACGAATTATGCTAGCAATCCAAGGTTTTACTGTATGTTGAACGTCTTTCGCACCGTACGTAGACAACCGTGGATAAATATAATCCGAGATGGGGGTGGGGGGCAAGGACAACCAACTAAACACAAACCACAGTTCTAAATGGAAACAAACTAAACAAGAAAAGCTGACAACGGGTGCACTACGGAGACAACGGCGTAAAAACGTGCTCAACGGAAGACCTGGCCCCAAAGAATGACGCGTTATTATCTCGCGAGAAAACAACGTGGGGCCTACGCAACGCGAGATGTTACAACGCACGTTCGAATGCTCGCTGAACATTTCGAATCTAAACGACACAGCAGCCACGTCACTGTCAGTGCTCCACCACGGCACCCCCTTGAGGTGTTACAGCCATGCTTGGACAGCTGCGCTTGCGATAATTAGTTTTTTACCCTTTTATCTGGCAACAAAACTGACACCTTTTTTACAAGGAGTCATGTTTGCATAGATCACAATACCTGCAGTCATAATGCAAAAAACTAAAAAAACATAACTCTGATAATGTATGCACTGTCCTTGAAGTTGATTGGTCCACACCCGAGACAGCTTTTCTTAGAGCCCAGTCTCACATGGTGTTGGACCAGATGACGCCAAAAGGCGCACAACTCAAAGACAATGCACAATCAGAGTATGAAAGCTCGGGGTAAGCATTGCCTCCACCACCACCTAGAGCTCTTTTACACGCTTTCTATTAACTCACTCTGTTGTTGTTGTTGTCGTATCTTCAAATCTTGTAACTCAATTTTTACCCACTTCCCAATGTGGTATCGACTGCTAGCTTGGTATACTTATGTCTTACTGATGACAATACTATATTCTATCATAAAAAATCAAAAACATACTTTAAAACATTATTTTACACGCTTTTGATAAACTCTCTCTGTTGTCGTATCCTCAACTCTGTCTGTTGTTGTATCCTCAAATCTTGTAACTACATTTTTACCCACTTCCCAATGTGCTGTCGACTGCAAACTTGGTATACTTATGTCATACTGATGGCAATACTATATTCTATCCGAAAAAATAAAAAAACATATTTTTAAACCATCTTTTTTATATGTTATGTTTCAGCTTGGGTCTAATTGTCCACGCTCAACTGACGTTGGCTGTAAATCACCACGGTCCTTTACGTTATGGCGAGCTTCGGGGCCACTTCCTGGAGTCGTGGAGTTTTTGCCATTACGAGTACGGTACATTTCATTAAAGCGTGTTTTTCAAAACGTATTTTTAAATATTACTTATTTTTTTCAGAAGCGACCTGGCTATTACAAATGGCCGCTCAACAAAGTGGCGTATCATGTGTAAATGTACAGCAGACAATATATCAAATCACTGCACCAGATTGAGTTAAAAGATGACGTCACCCTGCTGCTGCTCTATTTAAGACCGGGAGCAAGTGGAGGGCTTCACTATTCTGGCAAAATGCCCGATGATGCCGGATGTAATTACCAGCGAAACGTCGTACTCAAAATTTTAAAAGGTTGTTGATTCACTCTTCAACACACCGGTGGGCTAAAGTAGTGAACTATTTGTCCTTTGTAAACGTGACACATTTTTACTGTTTGGCCGTGTCGGGTTGTGGAGGGTTACGACACATTTATAACTAACCCAAAAACCTTTATTATGAATATTATGGGACTTTGTTTCCCATTATCAAAGTATGAACATGAATAAGAATGGGTTTAGCCCTTCAGAGCATGTTTGTTTACATGTTCACCACGTGTGGTTAATGCAGACTTGACTCCTTGAAAAAGGTTTCTATTTGGTGTTTAAACATCCTGCACCGAGCAGCATGACACAGCGTGGTCAAACAACCCCAATGACAGACCCAGCATGGGCAGGCCTTTCTCAAGGTGCCGAGTGACCAGCGGTTGGAACTTATCGACAACATCGGTGTAATGGAACGGCTTAAAACACAGTTTGGGTCGCGTCTTCCTTTGAATTCAAGGTGCAGATGGTGAAGGGAAAATACCTCAAAATCCACAGCATCGGCAGGCTCAGACGCAGGCTTGCGACAGAATGAGAAAGACAGGCACGCACGCATGCGCACACTCGTCTTGACACTGGGTTACTTGAAGCCGTGAAATGATCAGCAATGGTAAAAGCTCGAAGACCAAAGCGTTTGAGAGACGGACCCCAATATAAATGTGCCAAATGCATTCACGGAGCGTTGGGTAAGGAGGTAAGTGTCCCAGGAAGCCTCCCTCCCCCGTGCAAGCCACGGTCACTCACCTCCAGCCCTCGTGCGTCTTCCGAAGTAGCTGCAGTCGGCGGCTCCCTGTCTCTGGACTGGGTCACACACAACACAGCAAGCAGCAGCAAGAGATGGTGGAGTCTCCTCAAGAGTCGGGTGAGTCCATGCACAAGTTCAACAATAACAGCAGCAGCAGCAAACGCAATGTCTTTGGTATGTGGTTGGAGCCAACCGCCAACCTCATACCAACATCTCACAGTGGCGAAATGTTAGCTACCTCGCCTGGTATACAGGAGGTCATGGGTTCGATCCCAACCCTTACCTCTGATTAGCATGGGGTTGGCTAAGTACGGTGTGAAGGAAGTTGAACATACATTACATTCTATTTTTGTGTATGATCGAAATAGTTCAGCGGCTGAGCAAGTAAAACTCGGTGCACGGTTTATTTACGAGATAGAAGTAGTGGAAAGATGCATATATTGATCAAAAAATATAAATGTATCAATGAGAAGGTTGCGACTTACGCTTCAAACCCTGTACGAATTAATGTTTTTTTTCTTCAAGCAATTTGCATACATTTCATGAGTCGTTTGGAGTTGCTGCCATCTTTGCGGCAATGTTAACAAATGGAGTCCCCTGCCCAAATCACCCCGGGACCGTGGGCACCGGGTCTCGTCGCCCACGGGGCAGGCTGTACACCCTGTCGGTGCTCTTGTTCAATGTCAAAAAAACGATAAAAAAAACAACAGAATTCCTGAATCAATTGTGACACCGAACCGTGACGTGGGCGCGGTGTGCCGCGGGGGGGGGGGGGGTGAATGGCACCGCTCCCCGGTTCGATCGTCAACAATCCGGTGAACCGATCGATAGTGAATACAGCCGAGGTTTTTTCGGTTCACGACAATTTGTTTTTGACATTAAACCGGAACATCCGAAGGCTGTATGGGCTCCGAATGGCATTTCCTTTTCGGAAAAGTAAACAAATATCTTCTTGGTTCTTTCGGTAAAGTCACGTAGAATGGAAATAATAAAATAAAACATAATAAAATAATTCTCACGACGTTTCGGCCACAACGCAAGCAGCCGTCCTCAGGTGACGCT
>CM025667.2:4594352-4605016 GCA_014621495.2 Entosphenus tridentatus
GCACACGTGTGCTCGCGTGTGCACACGTGTGCTCGCGTGTGCACACGCGTTAAAAAGTTCTCTCCTGAAGGGTCGGCAAACATCAACGATCGCAGCATGCTGGGCAAGCGCGACAGTGAGATGGCTGTGATGGTGGAGGACACGGAATTCCAGGAGTCGGTCATGGACGGGCAGCCCTACCAAGCCGGCCGCTTCGCCTACAACCTGCGCAACTGCTGCTTCCGGTAAGGGGCGATGCTGCATCGCCCCCCCGCCCCGACCGTGAAGCGACTGCGGGGACGGCACGCACGGCCCCCACGTCAAGGTGGCAGCACTCCGTGAGAACGGAGCCAATGCCAAGCGTCGTAGCGGCGCGCGTGACGGTGGCCGCCACCCCCGTCCCCGCCCCCACAGGCCTAGAGCAGCACATGTCCCCACGAAGTCGTCGGCATCGCACGCACGCTCGCGCCGTCGCTCGCTCGCTACGCGCGTAGCGTCGCGGCCGCGTTGGTGTCGCAGCGCGCCACGTGGCAGCGTCGGCGGCGCCCATTGAATATTAAAGACGAACGGCGATTGCGAGCACGCGCATTGGGCCGGTGTGGTGTTACGAACGAACGGCCACTGTGACCGGGTCGGCTCCTTGTCTCCTTAAGAGAGGGGGGGTGGGGTAGTAATTGCCAACGATTTGTCTTCCCCGGCGATTCGATGAGTTGTCGTGGTGCGCAGGAACTATTGTTATTTATTAATTTATTTGGGTTCGTCTAGCGGCCACTAGTGGCTGTAGGGGTCACGTTAAAAAACTCTGAATCGTCCGAAATTTCATATCTAACACATTTTGATATTGATTGGGAGCACGTTTCTGGTTTGTAATTTTTTTAATACCTCTTATTTTGACATTTCTCAAATAATGTACGAGAAACTAACATAATTTATGTTACTATATTCAACTCTAGGTATCACTTCCACTCCTTGTGGGTGCACAATGATGACATCACGCCACAGTGATGTCATCAGGCCACAACGATGACATCACGCCACCTATTTAGGGTCCAAGTGTGGAGGACATTTTCACAATTTTGGCAACTGCCTGATGCTGCCGGTTGCAACTGCCAGCGAAACGCTCGCGCTCCAAATCGCTAACGGTGTGCGGAACGCTCCTCTCGATCATCGCGCCGATGATGCTGCTGCTGCTGCTGCAAAGTGGTCGTGTCTCATAATAAACGTTTTTGGGTTTAGATGGCGTTATTTATAAATGTGTCGTGACCCTCCACCACCCGACACGGCCAATCAGTAAAAAAGTGTCACGTTGACAAAAGACAAATAGTTCACTGCTTTAGCCCACCGGTTGTGTTGAAGAGTGAATCCACAACATTTACAATTTGAGTACTGTGACGTTTCGCTGGTAATTTCCTCCAGCATCATCGGGCAATTCGCCAGAATGGTGAGGCTCTGCTGTGTCTCCCGTTCTTATATAGAGCAGCAGCAGCAGGGTGACGTCATCATTAACTCATCAACTCATCCGGTGCCACCCTTTGGGGGGGGGGGGGGGTTATTGTAATTATATACTAGATTAGTAATCAGGCAGTTGTTACGATGCGAGTTCACACTCACCTACTCACTCACGTTGATTATGAATAATATTGGTCGCGAAAGCCTACGTGTTAAACTGGTCGCGTCTGTTTGTCACGTGACAACTAGTGATCGGCCACGAAGCCTCCGCGGCGGGGGGGAGGGGGTGACATCATTGGCAAAGAGCTTCATGGCTCATCGGATTTCTCCGGGATGAATAAAGATTCTTATTCTGTAAACGCGCGACCCTCTCCGCAGGTTGGTGCTGGGCCTCTTGGACATTCCCCACGTGGACATCTCGGACCCCATCAGCGACCACTTCTACAAGGAGGTTTGGATGAGCACCGCCGCCATCAACGCCACCGTCTACGAGAAGGTGAGCGGAGGGCCTGCGGAAGAGAGCCCGCAGTGGAGGGCGCGCTGAGCAGGACCCACGGATGTGTACCCCTCCACGTTCAAATTCACTGGTTCAACGCCACGCGCGCCCGGTGACCGGGAAATGCGTCCCACGTGCAGCCAATTGTACGTGTGCGCACAGCTGTTCCGTGCGCGCGTATACACCTGTACGCGTGTGTGCGTGTACACGTGTTGCGTGCGTGCGTTTTCCGTGTTCTGCGTGTGTCAAGTGGGACGCGTTAAACAACAATCGGGCACGTCGCGGCGTGGAAGGGGATTGTTTTGTACTCCGATGGAGGGGAGTAAATCGGAAAACGCGGAAAGACGGAGCGTGGCGGTGGGGCGTCGCGTGGACCGGAGTTTGGAACACGCAGGGCCCATTGCTTGCGCGTGCTCGCCTGCACACACGCCGGCACACACGCCAGCACACACGCCGGCATGCACACCGGCGCGCACGCCAGCACACACGCCAGCACACACGCCAGCACACACGCCGGCCAGCACACACGCCAGCACACACACCGGCCAGCACATACACCGGCGCACACGCCAGCACACACGCCAGCCAGCACACAGGCCAGCACACACACCGGCCAGCACACACACCGGCACGCACACAGGCATGCACGCCAGCACACGCCGGCCAGCACACGCCGGCCAGCACACACGCCGGCCAGCACACACGACGGCATGCACGCCAGTTTAACGCTTCCCGGATTTACAATTTTAGTAATAAATAAATGTACACCGCAAATGACTCTTATGGATTGATACCCCACGGGGGGGGCGGGGGAGGTGAGAGAGCTGCGGTGGTGAGATCGCAGTCGTTGCCGCTGGTAAACCGTGGCGTGTGGAGCCCCCTAGTGTGGGTAACCACCCCCTCCTCCCCCCCCGTGTGGTCACAGCGTGCGTGACGATCCGTCGCCCGTTGACGGGTCGAGCCGCGTGTGCGCTAAACTTGACCAGGATTGACAATTCGCGTTTGCGTGCCCACTGCAACAGCAGCCCCATTGTGAGTCCATAGCGGGGGGATTAGACCGCACGTTTAGTCTCAATCCTCACCGTGTTCTTAATCCACGCTGTGGGTCACAACACCCACACACTCACCCACACGCTCACACACTCACCCACACACTCACCACACTGCGAGTCACAACAACACACTCACTCACCCACACACTCACCTACTCACTCATCTACTCACCACACTGCGAGTCTCAACACCAACACACACACTCGCCTACTCACCCACCTACTCACTCACCACACTGCAGGTCACAACAACACACGCACCCACATACTCGCCTTAAACTCATAGTTTAGGCATTTATTTCAATATATCATTTATATCGGCATGTCCGGGAGCGGGAGAGGATGAGATGGATCGAAGTAAACGCTGTAACGCCATCGCCCCCCCCCCTCTCTCTCAACCCTCCCCCCCCCCCCCCACCCCCGCCCCCCCCCCCCCACCGTCTCCCCCGTGCAAGGTGTTCATGTGCCTGCCGTCGGACTTCGTGCTGAGCCTGAAGGACCTGGAGAACTGGGGTCAGAACCCGCTCATGCAGACCAACCCGGCGCAGGCCAGGGAGGAGCTGCAGAAGGTGCAGGGCTTCCTCGTCACCATGCCGCTCGGCTTCCTGCAGGAGGAGAACCTTCTCCCGGCCTTCAACACGAAGGAGGGAATGATGCCCACTGACCTCTGGACATGAGCGGGCCGTTTTCCCTCCCTCCCTTATCAACAACAAAAACGAGGGCAGAAATTCTGAGACTTTCACATTTTTATTCCTTCGGTTTCCCAACGCTTCCAGCGTCTCGGCTGCTACCACCGTCTTCCACGCGGGCGTGCGCCGTCGAACGCCCACACGCCAGTCGGCGCTCCGGACGTTCCATCGGGAGCGACGTGGCCGATATACGGGCGGCGTCCTTAGCCTTTTTATAAGCTTCTAATTGTAAGCGGACGCGTCCGTAAAACCAACGGGAAATCTTCCAGGGCTGTCGGTGGCGAGGTCTTCGCGCAGCTGGTCCCCCGCAGTTTGGCGAGGCTCTCCGGAGAAGTTTGGTCGCCGCCGCCACCGACAAATCATCTCGGAGGCTGCTGGAAGACACCGCCATCTGTCTCTCCGCCTCCGGGACTCGCGATCGTCCGTGCCGCTGTACTGTACTCAAACTGTCCTGCAGGGGGGGGGGGGGGGGAGTTTCTACTTGGAAGAAAAAGAAGAAATGGGGAGGAGGAGGGAACGGATGATGAAAGCGAACCCCGAGAAAATAATAGCGTGCAACGATGTGCACCAACGACCGTAGCGGTGCAGCCTTGGTGGTTGGGGCCCGTCTCTCGGCATCGCTCGAGGCTCGGACACTCGACGCTCATCACGCTCCCCTCTCCACCCACCATGAGGGCGCGGAACGTCACCAAACCACGTCACCGGTCAACTCGCGCCACCCGCCGAAACGTCCGCGGGCGGCTTTAGCGTACGACTGCGCCTGCCCCGGCGGCGGTCGCGATGAGCCCTGCACGATGTCGCTCGTGTGCCGAGTTTGACCGCGTGCCGAGTTTGACCGCGTGCCGAGTTTGACCGCGTGCCGAGCCCTATCGTGCCAAGTCCGGGAGCACCGAGTCCGACCACGCGCATTCCTCCAAACCGCGCGACGGGCGACCGTGGATTTTACCGGTGGCATTTTTCCAAATTTTGGGAGAGAAAAAAAAGTTGGGACCGTCGCGGTTCGTTTCGCCCGCAGCGATGAACTGGGATGCGCCTGTCGCTCGTTTTTATTTTTTATCCGTGTTCCTTTACGTTCGGTAACACGTACTGACACGTAACCGTAACGTGCACCTTATCATTGTTGGCTGCGAGCGCGCCGCCGTAGGATGCAATACTAGAAAAGTGCCTCTGGGGAACAGACCCCCCCCTCCCGTCACGTGCGTGCGACGGGAAGGGCGGCTGACCTCTCGTGAAAACTAAAAACGCAAAAACGCCGCGCGTCCCCGGGGTTTGAATCATGGCCGTCGAACCACTGGTTGAAGGGCTCATCTGAGCTCGCACACCGAGCCTACGTTTAACAATCGTTTACATTTTTTTGTTACAACGATTTAGTCTGTGGGTTTATCGGCGATGGTCCAACGTCCGTGCAAGCCCCCCTCCCCTCCTCACCCGCCACTCCATTGAGTTAATGGCCTGGTGGCATTTTTCCAAATTTGGGAGAAGAAAAAAAACGTTTGCTCCGTCGCGATTTCTTTTGCCCCCAGTAATGAGCTGGGATGGGCCTGTCGGATCCGAACTATCACCGCCAGCCACTTTTACCAAGCTCTGCCCTTGTCACCCCCTCCCTCCCCGACTTAAGTCATCTAGAGGAGTGGTGCTCAACCGGGGGCGAGTTTGGGGGGGGGGGTACCACGTGGCAATGTCCTAGGGCGGGATGATGATTTATAAATGTGCAAATGGCACCGTACGTGAGAGTCGTTGGTGAATAATCACGTATGAAAATGCCAATCTAAAATAACGACGATAGCATTTAAATAACCTCGAAACGACACACGAGACCTTTGTAAACTCATTGATCGTTAACGATGTGGTTGACCAAAAGTGACCTTCAAGCGCGAACAAATCGCGTCAAGCGTGTAAGCGCATCCGTTGGAAGAAAAAAAATGTCTTCGCTTGCAAGTTTACTTAGCGAGTTAGGATTATCTCACTAAATTAACAATTGGTTTTAAAAAATGTTGATGTTCATTCTTCATACATTTATATTTCTCAGATAACCACGTTGGGTCGGACAAGGGGTCAGAGGGAGGGGCTAGAAACTCGGTGGAAACAAAATTCAGTTGCCAAACAGGTTGAGAACCACTGCTCTAGATCAATTAGTTACACTTAAGACACATTTGTGTATTGTCACTTGACTAAGGCAGCATGGGTTTGAAGATTGACCTATACACGTCGGATGCATTGATCCGCACTTGCCTATTGATGTACCGCGAGCAATGTTTCATTTTAGCAGCACGGTGGTGTACGTACACTCGCAATGCGTACAAATGCTTTCCGCGCGTTCCACTTTGTACGCTCGCTCGAATGTATGAAAACTGTAACTCTAATTTCGCCGATGAGCGAAATAAGAATTACGATACCTGGGTGTATTCCTAAAGTTACGATAGATCGTATGGGTCGTCATCGTCAGGACAAACTCGCATGTTGAACGTAACCGACAGTAACTGAGCGCAGCTAATGACATGTAATAATGGCAGTCGATCACAACACTAACATCATCGTTAAGAACGTCAACATGCTTACCTCAGCCACAGACTGGCCTAAACGTACGGATGGATGATGTCATGGCGGCCATGTTGCATGGGGGTCTACATGGGAGCCATTTTGCATGGGGGTTGTCTTCCTGGCAGGTGATTGGCTGATATCGTGGCAGGGATGATGTCATTCCTAGCAACAACTCTTACGAGAGTTACAATCTCACTACGACTCCAGTGTTTACTTAAACTTGCCATCCGTCTTTTCATACGACATTTGTAATCATTACCACAATCATGGCCTGCCAGACTTCGCGAGAGCAGCATTATTTTTGTGCACTCAAGCGCCTGATTTGGAGCCGCCGTGAGAGCGAATGGATCGCGAGACGAGTGGTGGCCATGCCTGCTTTCAAAAGCTGTTGAGATGAGTTGATGACGTCTGCAACCGGGAGAGGATGGCTCCTCGCAGCTTGGTTTCCGGTATCTTAAGGAACAGAGAGGTAGGAGTGATTTGCTGTAGCTCTAGTTTTGGGGTGGCAGGCTTTGCGCAGTGGGTAACGCTCGCAAGAAGAGCCCCCCTGCGTTCGATTCCTGACTCCGGCAGACATATGTTCTCTTTCCCCACCCCCACCCCTGTTCTGCATGGGTTTCCCTCCGGCATTGGCCAAAGCAGCATCTTAGTGCGGAAATAATTCCGTGCAAAATGACTCGATTGGGGGAATCGCACACACCGTCAACACCCCCCCAGCCCCCCACTCCGCCCTCCCGCCCACCTGCTGCGGAAAACTTGGCAGGACCCTTGAGGCTCTGCGAGGCTTTCCTCGGTTAAACGAAACAAAATTTGGCATGGAGATTTAATTCCTAATCATAAGAGCACCGTTTGGTTTGTGGCAGATATGGCGTAGCTGCCCCCCCCCTCCCAACTAGTTCTGCCCGTGTAAGAGGATGAGTTGCAATAAACTCTCCTGAACCTCGTGCTCGGTGCAGAGGTGACGGTCAACAAAACCTTGAGCTGAGCGAGTCCTGAAGCCCCGGTGTGAGGGGAGGCCGCTGTTTGTTGTCCTTCGTTTAAAAAAAAATGTGCCCCCACGATAAAAAAAAATCAATCTCTCTCGCGCGCGCATACACGCACGCGCTGTTTCCCTCCACGTGCACGGCGGGGAGGGGGTAGAACTATTTACTCTTTGTGACGCACGACTGTTTACTCATTGTGACGCACGCGCTCACGTGCCCTCTGGAGTCATCACGATGTGGGGCGGGGGGGCGGTTATTCACAATTCACTTTGGCCCCTATTGCGGCACGAGGTGACACGAACAAAGTGTCCATTAGTCTCGCCAGTAGGTGATTGGCGTTGCTGTTCGTTGTTCCGATAAAAGTAATTCGCGAGCAATACGGGATCATTTGGGCCGCGACGTGCCGAAGCGCGCGCGGCTTCACTCTCGCCTCGGCTCAACGTCACGCGATCTTCGACGTTCCACTGTGACGCGGGGATCCACGGTTAGTCGCCGCGTCGCGGTATTAACCAGGACGGGGCCCCCCGGGCGCTTGAACCAACAAACTTCCGCAACAGAGTGGAGCCCCCGAGCCCCCGAGCCCCCGAGCCCCCGAGCCCCCGAGCCCCCGAGTCTCGCGTGAGACTCGGGGGATGTCTCGTCGGCGCGGCCCTCGGCGGGTCCCGGCTCGCGTTAGGGGCCGACCATAAATGACGTCACGCACCTAGGGGGGTGGGGGGGGGTCCGACCTTTGTGCCGATGCGCGCCGGGGGGGGGGGGGTTGAGAAATGTGACGTCACGTCAAAATGCGCAAGTTTAAAAATATATAGAATTGTTATAATAACACTCCTACAACATCAGAGTGCAGCGCCACATTAAATACGCACTACAATGACAATAGTTTAAAGCGATTTGAAGCATGTTTTATAGTTTTGGTGGGGGGGGGGGGCAGAGCTTTGTGACGTCATATTTGAGGGTGGGTCTGACTTTTTGTGACGCCGTGTGACGAAGAGGGGGGGGAGTCAAAAATCATCCAAAATCGCGTGACGTCATTTATGGACGGCCCCTTAGGCTCTCGGCGGTCGCGCCTCTCCGATAGTCCCGCAGGCGGCGTCGGCGGCAGCGCCGTGTTCACGCTCGTCCGCCCCGGCGTTCGTCCCCCCCGGCGTTCGTCCCCCATGGCGTTCGTCCGCCGCCGCATTCGTCCTTCGGCATACGACGCTCCGGGCGCTTCGCTCCGCGGGGTTTGGGGAGCGTCGTCGGGTGACCGGAAGTCGGGGCCAGAGTCGAACCGCCGGGTCGAGATCGCTGCGATTCGCCGGGGATGTTGCGGCCTAACCGTCGGAGCCAAATGAAATGTGCCTACAGGCAGCGTGGGAAGGGGGGGGGGGGTGCGGCGCGCTTCCATACTTCTGATCCGTGCTCAAACAAAATTCCTCCCCAAGTGTCTAGTGCCTTCTCGTTATCCACTACAGCAGCAGCAGCAGAACTCGTCATGTGGTCAAATATGAGCGCCGGAGAGACACGTGGTCAGTTAGTCTGCCTTGCTTCCTCGACCAAACTACACATTCCGCCTCTCTTGACTGGCAGTCCTTCATTTTGTTATCCCGTCCACTTCGAGACCCCAACGCAAACCGCAGCTAACGCCGGGACGAGTGGGAAAGTCCTGCGGGCGGGGAGTGGTGCGGCGTCGTCTCTCCGGTCCACTGACGCGATGACGTCACAATGCCACAATCACGTCACGGGGCCGTAGCAGGTTGGCGCGCCCGTCGCGCTACGAACCCGGCGGCAGGGGTTCGATTCTCGCTCGTGGATACCAACACCAGTGACGATTATTTGAACCGGTCCTGGGGCCCTCCGCTAGGTCGACTCTGCCTCGAATGAGTACCTGGTGCGGTGTGTAAACATCGTCACTAAGGGAGACAAAGGCGGGCGGGCGTGGTGCTGGCTACCCCCCCCCCCCCCCCCCCCCTCATGTGCCATTCCAGCCTTCGTAGGTGCTCGTTAACAGCACTCGCACTGGCAGTCTTTTCAGGCGACACGGCGGAGGAGCATTGGCGCTCCTCGGCATGTTCTCGGATAAAGCATGGCCAGGAATTCAACAAAGCATGGGCAAGAAGCACGCGTGTCCGGGCCTGGCTCCACAAGGCCCACGTTCCTTGCTGGAATTTATTAAAAGTCCAAAAATGTCACCGCTATTCGTAGGCGACAAGAAATGTCCGCCGAGATGCAGCGTCCAATAAGGGGATGCAAACAACGGACCAATCCGAATTGTAACTTTCGTGCATTTTTTTTTGTCCTCAATTCTTGTCTGTGCTCTAGCGAACACGCAAACTCTAACGAGGATGGCGATACGGAACCCGCGGCCCCAACGAAGGCACTAACGCTGTAAATGGCGGCCGTGACGTCACAATGCTTCCGACCGCGGCGACGTGACGCGTGGAGTGAAATTAACGCTCCCCGCTGTGGCCAATCGGTTCCCGTGTTGGGTGATCGTCATCCGCAATTACCCCCCCCCCCCCCCCGTGGGGTCACGGGGGGGGGGGGGCCCCCCCCCCCCCCCCCCCCCCCCCCGCTCGCTGTGAGTCGTCACGATATTTAAAAAAATCGTCGAGTAATTTAGACGCTAACCTTACCGCGTGCGCTGTACGGTCCGAGACCGTTGCGTTAATTTTGGCGCGACTTCCGAACATTCAACAAACCCCGTTAATTATTTTGTAGTCATCCCCGCTGAGCATGAACGTTGCTGCGATCGCGTCCGATTGCCTTTTTTTTTTGCGCACGTACAAATTTCCCGCGGCGGCGAAGAAGATGAAGACGTCGTTTTGGACGCTGATGAGATGGTGGTGGTGGGGTGGGGGGGAGTCGTCACCTCTCGATGACGTTCAGCTGGACCGTGTCGGCGTTTTTCACGTGAACGTCTTCAACACGAAAGTCTTTCCCCGACGAGGGACTCTGCTGGGCCACTTCGCTAAAGATCAAATGTACGCGTAACTTCTTTCTTTTTTTACCAAGTGCATTCTGATGACGATGTTGTTATTCTTGCTCTAATTAGTTCTGGCGTTAACGTAGTCGGTCATGATTTTATTTAAATCAAAAAGTAAGATTTTCCTTAAAACAAAACTGCAGAGACTTAAGTTCATAACTCTAGACTGATATTTCGTTTAACTTTCACCGTTGTAGGTTTTTTTTTATTTTTTTGGCAGTTTGCACTGCAAGGGCTCTCCGACGCGTCTGCCGTGCCCGGCGCGATGTCCGACGTTTCCCACCCCCCCTTCCACCCCACCCCTCCACGTGCCGGGGAGCAGCCCACCTCAGGAACTTAAATCCGGGTTCCTAGAGTGAAGCTCCCTGGCGCGAAACGTCGGCGGACGTCTCTAGACTTCTTTAAAGCCGGAGACCCCATTTTGAGCTGCGCGCGATTGGCCCGACCGTCGGAGCCGCGAGACGTCGATTGGTGGAGGGGGGCACGGGGGGGGGAGGGACACTTCGAGTT
>CM025667.2:4606432-4633768 GCA_014621495.2 Entosphenus tridentatus
TGCTCTAATTTCTCACATTAACATAGCCACACAAGGATGGTGGGTGGCCAACACCACGCCCGGCCGCCTTTGTCTCCCCGGTGACGATATTTACACGATGTACCAGGTACTCAATTGAGGCCAAGCCGACTCAGGGGAGGGCCCAGAACCGGTTCAGAGAATCGTCACTGGTGCCGGTGGGCCATGAGCGGGAATCGAACTCGAGTGGCCACGTTCGTGGCCGCAGGGCGCTCACCGCTGCGCCACCGCTCCCCACTGGAAGTTTAAGACGAAAGTCCACAGGTGCAGTCACACGTACCCGGGCAGACTTCATAAATGGATTGTATAACGAAACGCTGCTTTATCCCGATGATTAAAGTCTGTTATTACACCTTCGATGATGCCCGCTTCGAATGGGGTCACGGTGGAGAGGGTGGGGAGGGGCTGGGTGGGGAGGGTGGGACTGGGTGGGGGGTGGGGCTAGGTGGGGAGGGGCTGGTCACCCCGTTGTGCCCTTATAAAACTCAACGTTTAACCTACTCACGCCAGCTTGTGCCCACCCTCACAGTCGTAGCTCTGCATTACCAACTTCTATGGGCTGTGAGTCCCCCCCCACCCCCCCGCCAAAAACAGTATCCGTCTCGTGACCCGGCAACGACAGCGCGACTGGAATAGAATCACCAGCAGCCAAGGCAAGAAACGAATTAAAAACGCACTCTGACACGGCGTTGAATCGAGGCAGAAAATATCTTATTTATTGGAAGAAAAAAAAAGTGCAGAGAGAGGCCGGCCCAGCGACCGAGGCGACGTGCAATCGATCCCGACGACGCAACCCCTCCCAGCGGCCCCAAGGCTCCGGGGGCCCCCCCCCCATCCCCTCGTGGTGGGGGGTGGGGGGGGAAAGCTAGGCTACGAGTAACATCTAACACGGCTCTACGGATCACGCCGAGTCCCAGAGGCCTTCGAACAAAGCACCGTCGTACGCGTATATTTATTACGTCAGTTTGTAGTAAGTGTCAAGCGGCGGCGGACTATTGCAGACTTCTTTCGTCTGGCCGCACGTGCCTCTGCACTGCAGGGGCACAGGGACCGCGATGCTCGCGGCTCAGGAGACAGTGATCCGACACGCGCTGCAACGCTGAAGCGCGCGCGCGCTTACGCGACGGGTCGTTAAATACGCCACACGGCACCGCTGCGCGGCACTCGTACTGGAAGTGTGCGGGCGCACGCGAGCGAGGCACCGCGAGCGCGCACGCGTGCAAACTCGCGCGTGCGTGGGGGCGCTCACACGAGCGTCCGGTACCTGCTGACCGCTGAAAGGCAACGCAGAGGTTTTTTTGTGTGTGTGTAAAAAAAAAAACACCCTTCTGCACGGTCGTTTTGCGCGGAACCTACAAGCGATAGTAGTAGTAGTATTTTCACAACAGCATCATCTTCATACTTTTTTTGCGTCCGGACACACGGCTAACAGAACGACTACGTGGAGACGGCAAGCGACACCGCCAAGCGTTCCACGGGCAGCCCCCCAGCAGCTTGGGCGGTGCGGAGTGGAGGGGGGTTGGGGGGGAGGGGGGCGGCTGCCGTGTGACAAAGCCGGGCAGGAGCGGCTGTGCTCGTGAGCGGCCGTGGTGCAGCTGGTCCTCGGTGCCTCCGTGGCACGCGCCTGCTGCTGCTGCTGCTGCTGCCGCTGCCCCGCGGGGGGGCGGGTGGACACCCTTGAGGTGGGGGGCCCCGGGGGGCGGGGTCCTAGGAGGGCCTCACCCGCTCCCCAGGGAGCGCGTCACCTGACCCTCCCCCGCCACCATCATGGCCGCGAAGCGCGACGCTCGGTTTTCCAGCAGCGTGGACGGCGAGTCGAACTCCACTACCTAGGGTCGGCGGAGAGGTGGTGAGGGAGAGAAATCGCGGGTTACATAGATGCGGTGGTGGTGGTGGCGCTGGACTGCGATCCAGTACTGTGGAGGCAGTGAGCGTTGGCGGATCGTGCGACTGTTGTTAAAACTCCCTTCCCCCGTTGGCGATGAGGAGGTGCTGTTCCCCTGGCTTTCCAGGGCAAGGCAGCGCAGCAAAAACGTGGGCTCCACCTGCTCCGTCTGCGTGGGAAAGAGCGTTTCCCCCTCGCTACGCACGTGGGTTTCCTCCGGGTGCTCCCAGTTTCCTCCCACATTTTAACAAAAATCTTGACCTGTAACACCTTAATAAACAGACGACCGCAGAGCTTGGGCAACTGTTGGCACCGGCGTATCGCACAGCCGCCTTAACCGCTCGCCTGTGGTACCTTTCGCCTCCGATTTGCCTTCAGCGCGAGCGAAAACTGAGCGGCGCGTCACAAGTCGAAATCATTATTAGACTGTCGCCATCAACTTCGTCTCGGGTGCGGCCTGCGTGTGCGCTGGCCCCATGGCCCAACGTGCCTGTCCCTGGTCCATGACCATGATGCGGTCGCAGGACAGCACGGTGTTGAGTCGGTGGGCGATGGTGAGCATCGTGCAGTCCCCGAACGCGCGACGGATCGTCTCCTGGATCAGCGTGTCGGTCTCCGTGTCGATTGCCGCCGTGGCCTCATCCAGCAGTAGAATCTGTCACCATGGAGACAGAGCGGCGGGGGGGGGGGGTTAAATGGCACTTAATACCAATTTCGACTGCAGCCAGGGAAGAGCGGTCGATTAAATTGTAATCAATCTTGATTTGAAGCTTTCATGACTGCAGGAATCCGTACTCTGGTTCTTTCGGTAAAGTCACGTGGGTATAAAATAAAATAAATCACGACGTTTAAATTGTAATCGGCTGAAGGTGGGAAACCCCCCCAATTACAGCCAATGATACCGATGATGTCACCAGGCCTCAGTTACCACCTCCCAAGCAGCGGCACGTGTGGTGGGGATGGAGTTGACACTCCTCCTCTCCCCCCCCCCCCCCCAACTAGTCTCATATTCTCTGGATGAATGGAGGTATTGAACCAATAACACTATGTAGCACAATTTTTGGGTAGTAAGTGTTATTTCCTAATTGCTTATGGCTAAAAAGTATATAAAATGGCTATTATTCCCCACAAACTTTGCTTTTGTGACCAGGACTTTACGTGAAGGAATGACACGAATGCACACCACGTTTTCTCATTGGAAATAGGTACATTTCAAAATATCACTGTCCTGGTCACAAAAAGCAAAGTTTGTGAGAAATAACAGCAATTTTCTGTACTTTTGAGGCATAAGCAATTAGGAAATAACACTTACTAACCGAGGGAAATATTTTTTTTTGTTACACAGTGAAATCGGATTGCTCGGGGGTGGTGGAGCGGTAGCCGACCCAATCGACGATCCCCCGCTGGGCCCCCCCCCCCCCCCACTCTTGAAAAGGCAGTCACTCGGTGCGGTGAGCGTGTTTGCCGCCATCGCACCTTGCTATGGCGCAGGATGGCGCGTGCCACGCACAGAAGCTGCCGCTCGCCCACCGAGAAGTTCTCTCCGTTCTCCATCACCTCCGTCTCGAGTTTCTGCGGCAGTTGTCCTATCTGCTCACACGCACGCACGCCGACAACGACGACGACGACAACAAAGATCCCCCGTATAGCCTCAATAGACATTTGGGGCAAGTGCTGTAAACGAGTAGCACCTTTGAAGGCCGGCACGACACACAAGGGGGCTGGGTGGCTGTGTCTGGCGATGGCGGGTTTAACGACATTTATATTTACGCGATCTAACAAAAAAAACTATTATAGCAAGTAGCACGTATGAAGGCCGGAACAGCACACGAGGGGGTGTGGGTGGCCAGCACCACGCCCGGCCGCCTTTGTCTCCCTAGCAGCGATGTTTACACACCCCACCAGGTTCTCATCCGAGGCCGAGTCGACCTACAGGAGGGCCCAGGACCGGTTCAGAAAATCGTCACCGGTGTTGGCCGTGAGCGGGAATCGAACTCGGGCACAGCACGCGAGCCGCTGTACAAACCCGCTGCAACTACCACCCTCCCACACACACGCGCGCACGCACGCACATACGCACACGCCGGTTCCAGCCACTGCCCTGGATTTGTCTTGGCAAGCAGTTTGTAGCTCTGACCTCCGAGCCACTCCCAACACCCCTCCCACAAAAACCCAAACTGGACACGGGACGCAGGGGGAACAAGGATGTGGTGATGGCGCGTGAGCGTTGGGTCGAGCGACGGTCAAGTTGGGCGACTCACGTTGTCCTTCATGTGCGTGCGCTCCAGGGCCTCCCAGATCTGCTCGTCCGTGTACTGCCCCAGGGGGTCCAGGTTTGTGCTGAAAAACAAAGGGCACCAATCAACGGGACCGCCTCTACATTTTTACGAGGAAGTCGGAGAAATTGTCGTTATCCCGTAACAAAAATAAAACTATCTGAAAAATTATCCTCATGGGATCACACACAACAGCAGGAAGATCGCTCCCCCCCCCAACCGCAAAACACTCTTGAGACTTTGCAAGGCTTTCCTGGGTAAACCAGCATTGTCGTTATATACTGATAATAACAATTATTATTACGGCTGTCCGGCTGAAAGCCGAATTCAGAACGGCAGGATGTCAGCGGTGCCGTTCAGCGTCTCTCCGGCATCCTCCGAACGGGCCCAGCCGAGGTCGCGGGTTCGTACCGAATGGTCCCGATGAAGAGCACGGGCTCCTGGGGGATGATGGAGAGGCGGGAGCGCAGGTCGCCGAGGCCGATGTCGCCGATGGGAACGCCGTCGATGGAGATGGAGCCGCCGCAAAGCTCCACGAGGCGGAAGAGACACACGCCCAGCGACGACTTGCCTGCATCGCACGCGCACGGCACGCGGCGGTGAGAGGGCGGCACGCGAGGGGGCGGCACCGCCAAGAGCGTGCGACGCTCGTTAGGGGAGACTCGGCAAAGTTTCCACGATAGAAGGACAATGATTGAATCAGACGTGCATCCTCGTCTGTTTATATACGGGTGCTATAGCCGCCACAACTATTATTTTTGTTTACGTAGACTTGGAATGGTTTTGAAATGTCATGTGTCCGAGCCAACTTTTGAAACAGGAAATGCATTTTACTTGACGGGCCTTACCTAGTAAAATAAAAAGTTTAGTTTCAAAAGTTTAGTTTTAGATTGTTTACTTGTGCCGGCCTTAATAAGTGCTCGCTAACAGCACTTGGCCAAACAGCTTGTCAAGGCTTTACGAAGGGGACGTCTGTGTGTGTTTGTGTGAGCGGCAGTGGAGCAGTCAACGCACTGCGCTACAAACCCAGCGACCCGAGTTTGATTCCCGCTCACGGCCAACACCGGTGACGATTATCTGAACCGGTCTTCAAAGGTGCTGCTCGCTAACAGCCCTCACTCCAACAGCCTGTCAAGGCTATACAGGGGGGGACCTCTGTGTGTGTGTGTGTCGTGTGTGTGTGTGTGCGTGCGTGTATGTCGCGTGTGTGCGTGTGTATGTCGCATATGCGTGTGTATATGTCAGTGTGTGCGCGTGCTTGTGTGTGCATTCGCGTGTGTGTGCGCATGTCTGTGTACGCGTGTGCGTGTGACGAACCGGAGCCCGTGCGCCCCACGATGCCGACGTTCTCGCGCGGTTTGATGTTGGCGGTGACGCGCTTGAGCACGAGCGGCAGGCCCTCGCGGTAGCGCATCTCCACGTCCTGGAAGGAGACCGAGCCGTGCTGTGGCCACTCGGCGGCCAGCGGCTTCTCGGGGACGTGGTCCGGGGCCTCCTCCTCCAGGGCCTGCGCGGAGCGAGAGCAGCATGGGAGACGATGACGACGACGACGACGGTGAAGCAGAGATTCACACGAGCAACACGCGGCACAAGCGCACGACACGCACACACACACACACACTACACATAGTACACACACGCCACGCAGACACTACTAAATCGTACACACACTACATATATTACACCTGAAAATTACACAAACACAGGACCACACACACTGCACATATTAATCACACGTCTGCGCGCACAATACACGTATTACACAGGTGTCACACCCTCGCCAAACGGGATGCCCCACACCCATTACGTGCCCCCCACCCCCACCTCGATGTAGTGTTGGATTCTTTCCACCGAAGTGAAGCGAGCCTCCGTCTCGGACGCCAGGCGGATCGTGAACTGGAACGTTCCCGTCAGCTGCGGGGGTTTCACACGGACGGGAGGGGGGGAGGTGGCGCACGTGTCACAACGGGCAACGCCGTCACGTGGAGTGCATCGAGACACTCGCCCCGTTGAAACAAACCCCATGACACAGACCGCGTTGCAACAAAAGACAAAGATCCCCTGGACGACCTCAACACACTGTTGCGGGCAAGGGGCAAGTGCTGTTGGCGAGCCGAGCGTGGTGGGTGCTGCTCGTCAACACAAACATTGTCACGCACACACGAGCAGACCACAGGTGCACAACAGCCGCAACCAAGTGCCACTTAAGTGCCGGTGATGTGCGCTCGGAGGCTATGCGAGGTAACAAAGGCAGGTGGTGTCTGAACAGACCCAGGTGTTATGCGTGGCGTAACGACACACGGACAAAGAACCCCCCCGCCCAGTATAACCGTAACAGGTCGTTGAGGCAAATGCTGTTGTTAGTGGGCACCTATGAAGGCCAACACAGCACACAAGGGGGTGTGTGGTGTGGCCGGAACCAGGCCCGGCCGCCTTCGTCTCCCCCGGTGCTTGCTAACGTCTTTACACACCACGAGGCGAGGGCCGGAGACCGATTCAGATATTTTCGTCACTTCACATCGGCGCCCCTCAACCACCGCACCACCAACAACGACACGCACCACCGCACGTGACCCGTCGCCACGCAGTCTCCGGACACCGCCCTCCCCCGCCCCCCGCTCCCCACGCCTCCCCCCGGCCGCCCGCCCCACACCTGTATGGCGTAGGAGATGGCGAGCCCCGCGTAGGCGGCGGGGATCTGCCCGTGCATGAGCACCATCATGAGCGCCGTGGTGGTGATGAGCGCGACGCTGATGATGTCGAGCCTCACCGCCAGCCAGCGCACCGCGCAGCTGAACAGGAAGAGGCACGCCTGGTTCGTGTCCAGCAGCTCCTGGTACCTGCGCACACAAAGATGAAGATTCTCCGTTTGTGTGTGTCTACGTGCGAGATGGCTACCTAAAGTTCAAGTTCATTTATTAGGTATGGCCCTGTGAGCCATTCGGCTCTTGAATCGGGTGCAACAGCAACAAAAAACAAAAACATGATCAAGAAAACATCTTAAAGTGAATATGTGACTAAATGCAAACAGAAAATCCAAGAAAAGACAGCAAAATATTGCAGAAAAAACACGGTACACCAACGCTGTGCAAAAATCCCAGTGGGATGCAAGTCAAACAACAACAACAACCACAAGACAACTTAGATTAAGGCCATCAGTCTAACTACGTACTACAACAACCAAACATGGCCAAACCAAAAAACTTTTCGAAATCACCAAAATAAAGCAATGAAACAGTGATCATAAGAACTGACGAAATTTTCACAATAAATGACAAACAACATGGATTACCTGCCGAGTAGCGCAAACAGTACACAATGTTGTCCTAAGTCCGACCTCATCGCGGCATCTGGGTGAATTCACACTGCATAGTAGAGCGAATTTTGTACGGCGGAAAAATCACACAAACCGAGCTGGCATAGACCCTGCCCATCACAACACAGGGGACAGGAATCTTGCCACAAACGAACCTGTGCAGGAACTCGTCGGACTTGCTGTAGGCGTGGATCGTGGGCAGGCCCTGCAGGCTCGCGGCCACGTGCGACATGAACGGCGAGTGGCTGATGTTGTCCAGGCGCTTGAGCTCGCGGATGAACACCCTGACGGGACACAGGCGAACCGCGCGCCGCCTTAGCCGCTGCACCCGGCGGCAACGCGCACCACCGCACCGCTCGGCCTGTTAAGGTTGTTTCAAGCGAGCGATTTGCAGGCCGCGTCCACGGTTGTCGCGAGTTGCCTGCAACGGATGGATGGCCTGCAATCCCCACTCTCTCTGTGCCTCGCCCAAGAGAGCACCGTTGCGCGTTACACCATTGAGAGAAAAAAAAAACCCATCTTGAATTTCACCAAGGGAAATTTTGGCCGATTTTTTGGTCGGGTGATGATGGTCACCAACCCCACACCTCAAGGTCCTGCCATGTAACAATTCACCCAGCACTTGCAAAGAGCCGATTACATCGCTTCATCTCCACGGCGAACGACCCCTTCTCAAGACACGTCCATCGTTAAGTGTCACCCACCGGCCACCGTCCCTTGTAGCCAGATCAAAATGTAGACACACGCACGGGGGCGTTACTAAACGTTAGACCGACGCGCCACGTCGTTCACGACCGCCCGCAGCTCACCGCGAGATCTTATTGATGATGAGGAAGAGGACGCAGAGCGGGATCACGGCGAGGAGGAACCAGGGGAAGACGGCGGCGATGACGCCCAGGCAGAAGAGCACCAGGATGACGTTCTGGATGAAGAGCTCCGCTTGAAAGGGCATGCGCACGTCCACTGTGAACACGCACGCAGGCACCACTGGAGTCAGAGACTTACGTGCTGCAATTTCACGCTAAATGTTTTCCCGGCCACTCGTAATCCACGTGTGGGACTCCAGAGTGAGGCCACGGGGTTGAGCTTTGGAGCCAGGCACCGCACAACTCATGGCCAATACCAGTTACTACATTGCGTGTTGTTGTTTTTTTTAGCTACGGGAGCAAACCAGAAAACCCAGAGGAAACTCATGCAGAGCAGGGGGGAGAGAGGAGGAAAGGGGTGGGACAGACTCCAGAGAGAAGGCGCCCCCGAGTTGATAATCGAACGCAGGCCGTGCGGCGTGAGCAGCACCGCTGCGCCACCCTGCCGCCGTGTACTTCTACGTGGAGTGCCCGACAACGCCGCGTCGTCTGCGTCATGGGCGGCGGCTACGGCGGTGGCTACGGTGGTGGCTACGGCGACGGCCACGGCGCTGGCTACGTTGGTGGCGTCGCTCACCCTCGTCCATGTCGCGGGAAAAGCGGTTGAGCAGGCGCCCGGTCGGCGTGGTGTCGAACACCGTCATGGAGCTGCGCAGCACCTTCAGGAAGAGCGAGTCGTGGAGGCGCGACGAGGCGCGCAGCGTGCCCTGCAGACGCGTGTGGCGGGAGAGAAGGCCCCGGGGTTAGTCGCGCGCATGATTGCGCACACACACACACACACAACGCACATGTGCAATATACACTCACCACAACCACACACAAACGTACAACGTACAACCCGCAACACATACGACACTTGCAACGCACACGCATTGACCACACACACACACACACCCAACCAACTGCACCACACAGACCGGACATGTGCAACAAAGACAAAGATTCCCTGTACAGCCTTAACAGACTGTTGCAGCAAGTGCTGTAAGCGAGCAACTATGAAGGCCAATACGGCACAGGAGGCGATGGAGTGGCCAGCAGCACGCCCGAGTGCCATTGTTTATATATCGCACCAGGTACTTATTGACAGCCGAGTCGATCTAGGGGACGCCCAGGACCAGTTCAGATAATCGTCGCTAGGGTTGGCGGTCGGGCGCAGGAATCGAACTCGGGTCGTAGCCGGGTTCGTAACACAGCTCCCCACAGACGTTGAAACACACGCGCGCACGCAAGCACACGCATACACACGCGCGTAGCACACGGGCAGAGCGACTCTCCGCTACCTTCACAAAGGCGATCCCGCGCACAGCCTTCAGGAACAGCATGGCCACCATGGAGAGCGCGTACACGCCGGCGTAGAAGTGCATGTCGCGGTTGTCCTTCATGCTTCCCATGCCGCTGCTCAGCAGCGTGTCGTTGGCGCTCCACGTCGACCAGTTCTGAACAACGATCGCCGTGGGGAGGGGGAGGTGGAGGGAGGTGGGGGCGATTGAAATTCCACCGAGACCAAGATGTGGAAGACGTAGATTCGAGAATATTAAGAATCACGTTGGGAATAAAAGTGGGCTTGGGTAGTAGGGCACGTTGCATGAAGCAATGACGGTCAAGGTCAAAGGAGAGAGCACGCCCGACCGCAGACCTCCACTGCAGAGATGGAGCGGTGAAATCGACGACTGTGTGGCACCCAAGGAACGAGCGCGCGCCGGATTAGATCTCCACTGGAGGAGATGGAGCTATGAAATCATATCGCGGCGCGTCAGCTCAACGGACCGTCCCATCGTGAGGTCGCGCGAGACGACGGCCCGCCTTGGGGGGGGGGGGGGCGGGCGGCCAACAGCGGACAGATCGCGGCTGACGGGGACGTCGCAACGACACATTACGTTGACGGCGGCGGCATTGGCGACTCACCCCGCTGCCCTGCTTGATCCAGTAGCTGAGCCACCAGTTGCTGAAGGCCGTGCTTCCCACGGTGAAAATGAAGAGCGAGAGGATGGCGATGAAGGCGCAGGGCCCTCCGGCGGCGCCGATGTACACCGCGTAGACCGACCACGGCACCGAGCCGTGGCCCTTCTCCTCGGCCGTCATCAGCTGCCCCTCTTCCTCCTCCTCTTCCACCTCCTTCTCCTCCTTGCTGACGGCCGGGGCGTCGTCCTCCTCCGTGGCCATGGCCACCAGCTGCTTGTTCTTCAGCTTCTTCTTCTCGGCCGGCTTCTTCACCGACTGCCGCGCGCTCTGCTTCTCGTCGAGCTGCCAAGGGGCAGAGGGGCCGTGGTCACGGCAGCGCTCCCAACAAACCCGTCCACGCAGCATCGACGTCATCATCACATGCCGAGCTTATGATAGGACCTTTTTTGACAGTATCAAAGTGTGAAAAATAAGTGTTCGTAGCTGCTCACCCCCCCCGAGCTAAATGCTCTGAAACGTGCAATGTCTTTGTACGGATCGCCTTTTGGTGTGGTCTGACACTAGCAACATTTTGCTGTCTTTTCTTGGATTTTCTGTTTGCACTTAGTCACATATTCACTTTAAGATGTTTTCTTGTTCATGTGTTTGTTTTTTGTTTGTTGCGGTTGCACCCTATTCAAGAGCCGAATGGCTCACAGGGCTATCCCTAATAAATGAACTTGACTAGGCCAATCAGTTTCAAAGACAATGCAAATGTTATCAGAGCATGTTTTATTTGCATATTCACCACAAGGACGTGTGGTTAATGCAGACTTCATTCCTTGCAAAAGGTATCTATTTGGCGTTTGAACATCTTAACACCTGCTGTATTGCCAGACAGTGTAAAACCTATTTTTATTTTTCGTAGTCATAGTTTAGAACATTTGATATTTGCGCCATGCTTAAGAGTGTTGCCTGCGCTGAGAAAACCTGCGGTGTCATTTTTTAAACGTAGCCAATTTGGACAGTGACGCAGGGCACACAATGGCCTACTCTGGTCGCAACGATGTCAGGGGATTTGTTTTTTGCGTCCAGCGACAAGCACACGGCGCGTCATTTCTGGCTAAAAACGCTTGCGGTATTAATCAGGGTGGCCTGCCAGAGTGAAACCACCAACTTCTGCAGCGACAAACGGCAAACTCTTGGCCATGTCACAGCCCTCAAAGGCAAAGATCCCTCCTCCGCCCCGCTGTATGCTACACTGTGCACTTCTCTCGTGCTTGTGTATTGTTGTTGTAACGTTCTGACCCGCCCCGACCGGAGATCTGTGAAAAATAGCTTCAGAGCGCATCGGATTCCTCCGGCATGAATAAATATTCCGGGTACGTGCATTGCCGTGGGGGAGCACGCGCATGCGTGCGCACGGCCCGCGCGCGTACCTTGTAGTGGGAGCCCTCGTTTGCCGAGTGGAAGAGCGCCGCGTAGTCTCCGCTGTTGTTCATGAGCTCGGCGTGCGTGCCCCACTCCGCCATGCAGCCGTCGCGCATGAACAGCACCACGTCGCACTCCGCCAGGTACTGCGCGAGCGTGCACGCAATTACAACGGGAATTAGACTCCCGCGGACACTGCGGACCGAATGGACGTGGAACTAAAGAGCTCAAGCCGTAAACACTGCACACACGAATATACGCACGCACGCACACACCATTTACCCAACCCTCGTGCGTGCGCTACACATACAAGGATAACGATTCCCCCATATAGCCTTAACAAGTTCTGTTAATGAGCACATCGGCTGGCACACCACACGAGCGGGGGTGGCCAACACCACGCCCGGGGCACCTTTCTCTTCCTAGCAGCGATGTTTACACACCTCGCCAGGTACTCATCCGAGGGCGAGTCGAAGCTAGGGAAGGCCCAAGACCAGTTCAGATAATCGTCACTGGGTTCGTAGCACAGTGCTGTATTACCGCTCAGCCACTACACACACATGCCACAAATAAACACCAAACACACGCACACAGCCAGGCCTCGGTTCATCTCAGAAGCCACATCGTCGGAGGCAAGCCGGCGCCCTCACCTGCAGCTGGTGCGTGACGAACATGACCGTCTTGCCGCGCATGCCGGTGCGGATGGCGTGCGTGAAGAGGTGCGCCCCCACGTGGTTGTCGACGGCGCTCAGCGGGTCGTCCAAGAGGTAGATGCTGCGGTCGCTGTACAGGGCCCGCGCCAGGCTGATGCGCTGGCGCTGCCCGCCGCTCAAATTCGCCCCTCGCTCTCCGATCTGCGGGCACCATCGCACACGCACGAGCGCGCAGGATTACCGCCGGTGCCGGCACCGGCGCAAGCTCAACAGCCGACATTTTAAACTAAACACGCAAGCGCGGGCCCGTTACAGCCCGTCGCGTATGTCGCGTGATTTCGTAGCTCCATCTCCTCCGGCCGCGGGGAACCGGTCCCGACGTATCTGTGCCGTCTATAAGGGGTGGGGGAAAAGCGGGGGAGGCCCGCTGCACCAAGTGAGGCCATCACGATGGGGAAGGGGGGGGAAGCTGAAAATGTAAATGGGAGGGGGGGAGGGTGACGGAGGGTTCTTAACGACGCAAATCTGGTCTCGGCCCACCACGTGGCCTCACCAGAACGTTGAGCGCCAACAGGAGCGCGTTGGCCAAGCGCGAGCGACGGGCGGCCGAGTCTCGCGCCCGCGTCGCGGACCGCTGCGCACGGGTCGCGACGGCTCTCGCTACGGTCGCGTCCATCTCACAATCGTCGCGACCAGAGGGCGTGTGATAACGGGGGGGGGGTCGTCGTCGTTTAGCGTGCGAGTGGGGTGGGGGCGGCGGGGTCCCCTCTCACCTCTGTCATGTCTCCGTACGGCAGCATGGCCAGGTCGATGCGCAAGCAGCAAGCCTCCAGCACCATGTTGTACCTGCACGCACGGGGGCGTGCACACACACAGGCAGGTGAACACACACAGGCAGGTGAACACACACAGGCAGGTGAACACACACAGGCATACGCATTGATGTCAATGACAAAACGGATTTTGATGAACATGGACCACCCATTTCAAACCCTTATAAACAGTTTGCCTTAGAAGCTAACCCCCCCCCCTTTTCCTGAAGACGACTGCTTGTGCCGAGATAGAAACGTCGTAGTTTTTTGTTGTTATTTATTTTTACCTATCTACGTGACTTTACCGAAAGACCCAAGAATCTGGACCACCCACGCAGGTACACACCTAAGCACGATATGTGCGAGCCTGTTTCTCTCGATAAAACAAACACGCCCACTGTGTCTGTACAGCGCCTTGAGATGCTGGCGCAAGACGCGTCGGGGGTGACGGACGGTGGTCGAGCCCAACGACAGAGTAGCAGCTAAGGAGGGATCGCGCCCGAGACGTACAGGTACCAGACAGACAGATGTTGGAGAGGCCTTCACATGGCAGTAGTTAAGACGTGGCTAACGATAATGATGATTAGAGACCAAAGCTCATATCATTAGTCATGGCTCGGGCTCAGGCTTGGCTCAAGCGAGGAGGCTCAAAGCCATTCTGAACTAGAGCCGGCTCCGAGCAATGGTCCCAGCCGTGCTCAGGATTTCCGTGAGCCCGGCTCGAACTGAGCCACGGCTGGACCGCTCATGGCGTGTCTTTAAAAGCGACCGAGCGGCCCCCTCCTCCCCCTCCTTTTCCTCCCTCCCCCCCTATACCTGGCTTTTCTCCTTAGCATGCAGGTTATTTCTCCCCTACCCGCCACCCCCCCAACATAAATCTCCATCATTACCCTAAAGCGAGCACCCTTCCGTACGGTTCCATCGCGACGGAATGGATTAACCGTTGATTCCTCTGTACCCCATCACCGGAATTGTACGGCGTGTTGTATTGGGCTCAAGTTTGGTTGTCAAAAAAAATAACAAAAATGAGGCCGTCGTGGAGCCGGGGCAGGTCAGGGGGTCCGTGGCCGGCTCCCACCTCTCCTCGTTGTAGGCCTTGCCGAAGAGGATGTTGTCGCGCACGGTGGTGTTGAGGATCCAGGCTTGCTGCGCCACGTACGCCAGGGTCCCGCTTACCGCCACGCTGCCCTCCAGCAGGGTCATCTGCACGCACACACGCGCCACTCGCGTCAGCAGGGGCACGCCGACACGCACGCGCACTCGCTCGCACTCGCTCGCTCTCGCACGCACGCGCTCTCTCGCACACGCGCACTGCCCAGGCGCTCTCGCTCAGTCGTTCGCACAGCCCCACACGCTCCTTGCGCGCACACACGCACGCACACACGCACGCAGTGTCTTCTCACGCGCACACACACACAGAGCCGCCACAGCCGGCCACCGCAGCGAGCATCGCCCATCGCGCATGGCTGGCTGCCGACGGCTCGTCGACACGATAGGCCATGTGCCGTATCATTACAAGAGGCTTTTTCTCTTTTTATAATTATCACTGTCATTCGTAATTCTCTACAACCTGAAAAAAATGCTATCGTTTCTGTCGGGGTATATGTAAATATTACGTATTCGTAAATTCCGTGTAATTCTGCATAAATAATTAATCGATAGAAAAACAGCAATAGGCCCTAACCCTGTCATTCACTCGCACCCATTTACCCAGTAAAAAGTAAGCCTGCCATAAACCAAAACCCTAAACCCCAGCTCCTAACACAACCCCTGGCCCAACCCCTGACCCCACAAGCTACTTTCCCCTTAAGCCAGTGGTTCCCAAACCTCCTTCAAATACAACAACTTTGTCCGGTTACCTTTGGCGTTCTGCCGGGAGGCGGCAGGGGAAGGCACAATCGTCGGCGCTAAAACCTTCCGACGTCACGGCAAAGCAACGCACCGGTTAAACCCGGCCGCTCACTCCGCCGCAGCATGGGCCACGCAAGAAGCGGAGCTTGGGAACCGCTGACCTAAGGAACTCCCCCCACACACCCACCCTACCCCCCTCCCCCCTGTGCCGAACAGAAACCCCTTGAAGGCGAACGGGCGGGCGAACGAGCGGGCGGGCGGGAAGGAGGACGGGTAGGGGCAGACGGGGGGAGGTGCGGTGGAAATCGTTCTATACCTACAAACCCGTAGGCACTGTTGGCTCCTCTAGCACACCCGCTGCTGTGCTACTAGGGAGAGAAGGCCTGGTAGGGAGACAAGACGCGTCAGGGTTGGCTTTGCTCGGCAATCCCGGCCCGCAGGGCTGTGTCTAGCAAGGCTTTCTCCCTTTTCTTTTGCTTTGCGTCAACGGCAGCTCGGCCGGTCGGCCGGCGGCGGCTGGCTCTGGCGGTACAGGTGTCCCGTGGGGTTTGCCGGCCACAAGTCGTCAGCCAAAAACGTAAAACTGTGCACGGCGGTGTCGAGGCCGTGCGCGAGCTCCGACCGCCCTACGGTGCGGGAGCTGGGCACCGTGTGTGGACCGTGCCGAGGGTAGCAAGACGTCGGTAGGCCTGTGCCGACCCACGCAGTGGACTGAGCAATGAGGCTGCGGTTACTGTTTTAACAATTTGATCGTTCGCTTGGACGCATCACCTGTAGCACCAGTGAAGAGCAGCTCAGCGTTTCGGCTTTAAATTTGAACCAATTTCGGTCTCCATCGCTACTCAGCTGGGTGTTAAGATTTCCTCATTAAGACGTGGCTACGGTTGCGAATGCTCGCTTTGGGTAGCTTTGTGCCCGCTGTCAAACACAAGATGGGGTTCTCCCAAAAATGGGCGTGTCCATGACATCATATTTCTGCTTGTCCGGGTGAGGTGACACCGGTTTTTTTAGTTTTTACTACACGGTGGATTGACATCTCGAAAACCTTTTTTCTTTTGCAACGTCGAGTTCCACCAAAACATTTACGAAGATAACGTCGACAGTTACCACGCGAGCCAATCGGCGCGGGCGAGCACGGCAAATTCTGCCTGCAATTTCAGCTCGGGCGCCGACACCCCCGTGAACGGCGCGCGGGCAGCCCTAGCGAGAGACCGTAGAAGCCTTTTAAACACACGCTGGCGCTCCCCCCCTACGGCTGCGCGTTTGGGCTGCTCGCCCCTTTGCAGCCAGGCCTTGCTAGAGACAGCCCGTCGGGCCCGGGCTGAGACGGGCGGGGAGACGGGGCCTCCCCGCTCCTCCCAGGACGAGCCAGCCCCCGACCTCAAAGCAACAGCAGAGCCACTCCACAGCCACTCCACGGACCGCGCGCCACGGTGGCCGCAAAGGCCAGGGACCGGCCGCGGCGGGGCCGGCGCGCCCTCCAGCCACGGCAGCCCCCCTTCCCGCCGCGAGCGGGGGGGGGCCCTCGCTGGCACGGGTGTCGGGGCCCGCCCGGCGTGTCCGTAGCCCGAGCGTTTACCGTGGTCGCGCTCGTGGACTTTGCCGTCTCGCACCGACCCAACCGCACGCTCGCTGCGCCGCCTCGCCAGGTCACGGGGGGGGAGGTGATGGATCTCTTCGCGAATTCAAGTGCGGGGAAGCAAAGAGGAAGGCGGTGGTGGAAGGAAGTCGTTGGTTCGGATCTCTTGATTGTGGAAATGGAGAAGCGCAAGACGGCGGATGACGAAAATAAGCGTTTTACAACTCCCCCGGCGAAAAGCCAGAGTGAGCCCGAGCGGAATGCGGGGCTTCGCTTGATGGGAATATTACGCCGCGATGTGTTTTTCAATTCCATCACCAGCAACAAACACCACGGTCGGCCGGAGCGTGTGGGCTCGCGACCCGTGCATCGATCGGCACGGCCGCTACTACCATCGAGCTCGGCAAGGCGCCGTGCCGATTCACCAATTAAAAAGTGGGGGGGGGAGGGGGGGGTGGGAAGTGGCGGGGGAGCGAAGGTGGCATCTCCCCCCCAGGGGCGTTCCTCCAATTGCCCCCCCCCACCCCACGTAAACGAGAGGAGCGGGGAGATCGTGCGAGGACGACGACGTGCGGGAGGAGCGGGAGCGCCAGACTCGGGGAGGCCGGGCCGAGCGGAGAGACCCCGCAGATGTTGCCGAGAGCCGGAGCTTGGCTCGCAACCACGAGGCCACATCCAGCAGGTAAATACAGCATCACAGCGAAAAAATCGACAAGTCAATCAAATGCACTTGCAAAAACAAACGAGTAAATAATGCTCTTAGAAGACGGGTTCGCCTTACCGCATGGCGATTCCTTGGGAAGACGGTAACGGGGAGAGTGGCGAAGTCCTGCGCTGGGGACGCATGTTAGTACAAGGACCCTAGCTCCGGCCTACTCCCCCGAGCCTCGCTAATCCTACCTACCCCACCCTCTACATCCTGGGTTCGCCACAGCCTCAAACAGGACCCTAGGGCATAGTCTGTTTTCGTTCGCATCAGCACGACGGAGCACACACACACACACAAAACAGGAGCGAGCATCGGACTCATGGTGTCGGTGGGGGCGGCAGCAGAGGGTAAAGCCAGGGGATGAGTTAACAGGATGTGTTGGGCTGTACCACTGTCAAAACCGCACCACGGCAGAACTGTTAGGCACAACCTAGGCGATGCTAAACAGTGGTGGTGGTGGTGGTGGAGGGGAGGGAGGGGGGGAGGAGGAAGGGGAGTCGGGAGGGTGATTAAAGTCGGCGCGGGACTCACCTCCGTGATTTACTAAAAAGGGGCACGCGGCCAAAATGATGATGAGCTGTACCCGAGACCCTAACGCACCGCACACCCGCAGAGTTTAGGAGAACAAGCCAAGACATCCTGTTAACTGCACCCCTGGGCACAGCAAAAGGCGAGAAGGATCCGGCACCCAAAGGCACCCCCGTCTCACCTGCCCCATGACGGCAGAGATGAGGGACGTCTTTCCACTGCCCACGCAACCACAGATACCCAGCAGCTTGCCCTGCAGGGTGGGAGGGGGGTGGCAAGGGCACAGCGGACGCAAGCGCGGCATCAGTAGTCGATCGGAAGAATGAGAGGGTTGGTGGATGAGTGAGTGGGTGAGTGGGTTGGTGGATGAGTGGGTGGGTGAGTGGGTTGGTGGATTAGTGGGTGGGTGAGTGGGTTGGTGGATGAGTGGGTGGGTGAGTGGGTTGGTGGATGAGTGGGTGGGTGGGTAAGTTAGTGGATTAGTGGGTGGGTGAGTGGACTGGTGGGAGGGTGGGTTGGTGAGTGAGTGAGCAATTGGTTGAGTGAGTGGGCTGGTTGGTGAGAGAGTGAGTGAGCGATTGGTTGAGCGAGTGGGTGAGTTGCTGTGTCTGAGCGCGAGGAGTCCCGCCCGGGATTTAAACGCCTCCCCGCCCCACGCTTGCGAACGGTTCTGGGAAACTGGTCTAGATTCCTGGGACGTGCAGAGAAATGTCGGGGCGTCGTTGAGAACGACGACCCGAATGCACGTCGGAGGGCTGCATACGGCACAACTGAGGAAACCTACGTGCAGGTGGTAACGCGGAGCAAAAGTTGACAAGTGTGCAAAGTTTTTCAAACGGCTCAACATTTGAACAATACTTTTAAGTTCTCCCGTTGCTAAGTGGAATGACCGACAGGCACTCTGAATTAATGAACAGCGGTAGGATGAGCTGTATAATCAAGAAGGTGTGCGTAGTAGCTTAGAGCGGGTGCACGCTTAGAATTAACACTGAAGGACAGGCACAGGACGGCACGGATCAAAAAGCAAACACACGTTTTCGAGTCGTATCGTAAACCCACGACATGTACAATGGTAAGTGTCGTGGGTTTACTCTCCAACACACCGGTGTGCTGAAGTAGGAACTAACTGGCATATTTTGTTTTACGTGACAAACCTCACTCATTGGCTGTGTCGGGTGGTGGTGGCGGGTTAAACGACACATTCATATTTACGTGATCTAAACCAAACAAACTAAATAAAAGTGTCATGGATAATATTGGTGGCGAAAGCCGTGTTGAACGCACACACACGAGAACGCGCGTGCCCCCGAGTTTCCGCTCCCTCTCCTCTCTCTCCGCTCACCTTCTCCACCGCGAGGTCCATGTTGTGGAGCACCTTGAGGAGCCGCGACTTGCGGAAGATGCTTCGCGTCTCGTCCTCCTCGTCGGGGCTGTCCACGAGGAGGTGGCCGATCTGCTCGGTGAGCGGCCCGGCTGGGGGCGGCCGCTCGGCCACCACCTTCTTGGCGGCGCCCCGACGGGAGGCATCCTTGGCCTTCACTCGCCCCTTAGGCTAACGACAAAAGCCCCCTCATGTCACACCCACGCGGTGGCGGCCGTGACCATGGCGGCGGCAACTGAGCAAGCGGCGGGGGGAGGGTGGTTTAAATCCCGGGTGGGACTCCTCGCGCTACGACACAGCAACTCACCCACTCACTCACCCACCTACCAATAGACTCACTCACTCACCCACCTACCAATAGACTCACCCACCAACCCACTCACACATCCACCAACCCACTCTCACATCCACCAACCCACTCACTTAATTCACCACACTGCAGGTCACAACACTTCCATCTCTCTCCGCTTCTTCCCTTACACCGCTCCACTTTGGAATCCCCCTCCCACCGTCTCTTATAATAATGATACTAACCTTGCCCAATTACACAACTTTGGCAGTGCCGTTTGTTGCTGCCGCATTTGGCATTTTGGGCCCTCTGGGCCTGTGCTCAAGGGACCGTGGGAAAGGAAAAAAAGGTAATTGTTTGTTTGATGCAAGCACAACGGGCGAACGGGAGTGCCGAGTAGGGGGCCACGATTTGGAACGCACCACGGGCGAGCGAGCGCGCGGCGATGCCTGGGTGCTGCCCGTCAGCGTCTCCCAGGCCAGCGTGGCGTTCTTCAGCTCCAGCGCGAGACCGGGGCGGCTGGGCTTGGCTCGCGCTACGTGCAGATCCTCCATGAGCAGCAGGCTCTGTGCCACGGCAAAAGGTGGGCCACAGAGAGGTCACGGTACGTCGTGAGCGCGCGCGCACACACACACAAGTAGGAGCGCACGCAGCGTTATAATAACGGTAGTGTCATTTTCCCGTAACGCCGGCACACAACGGCCGAAGGCCTTCCCGAACGTCACGGGGTCTCTGGTAACAGCCACTGTGACAAGCGGACGATGCGCATTTACGACAGAAACACACGCCGTATTAAACAGGGCGGCCGCTGGGTTCGAGCCACGAACCTCTACTCTCGCTCAGCCGTGCCACACCGGCTTGCCCGCTCAGCCGTGGCCACGGAGCGCTACACTCACGTGGAACTTTCAGAGTTATCGATTCGTTTTATTTTTCTAATCTTCTCCAATTTCATCACCCTGGCGTTAATTATCAAACGTTCGCTCCAATTGGCAACGGTAACGTTCGTCGCAAAACACGGAGCTGTAATTTGGCTCGTGCCCCGGAGACGTCGCTGGAAGGGATGACGATACGATGGGCGGAAAACAAGCGACGGCACGTGAGTTGAGGGCGATAACGTGCACGAGTGGATGGCAACAGCGGAAACGTCGGGGTGAAATCGTCTCATGCTAATAAAGAGTGAGATTTCATCATAAAACCGTGCGGGGTGTCGATGACATGTGGAGGCCCAGTAGAGGACACACATTGGTTGACGATGACAATGAGCAGGGGGTTCTAGCCGTGAGGTTGTGTCGAGGATTCAGGGAGGTGCATCGCGGCGAACGGGTCTTACTGAGTGGTGCAAACCACATGCCATCTTTACCTGGAAGCGGTCAACCGCAACAGAGGCCTCGGAGAGAGCCTTCACTGAAAACGGAGTCACTTTGAGGGCAAAGGTCATGGCATTAAACACCGTCACCACAGTGAAAGCCTGGGGAATACACGGAAAGGAGGATGCCATTAACAATCGAGGCAGAAAAAGACAACAGCATTCAACAGAGGCAACGCGTGCACGTGCATGGAACTGGTCCCTGCGTTTACTCACCGTCTCGGCGCAACACTGCGGACCCTTCAACTCGCGAGCGCTACAAAACTCGCTTTAAAAACACAAGACGGCCGAAAACCCGGATTCGAACCCAGAATCCCAGCGGCGCGAAAGCACCGACGATGGCGTCCTTAGCTCTCGATTTTACTCCACGCATCGCCACACGCCCACCCGTTAAACACCCACCACTGGGCCCGGCCACTGGCAAAGCTATCGAGCGTGCAGATGGGAACCGCGGTCTGGAAGGGCCTAGTTTCCAGGGAGAAAATTTGGCGTGGGAAGGGGGGTGGGCGCGAGGGGCGTCACCTGCGAGGCCTCCAGGTCGTATCCCAGCACCATGTGCATGGAGAAGGTGACGACGCTGGCTATGACGACCACGATGGGCGCGACGCCCACCGTGATGCTCTGCACGTAGCCCGCGCGCTCCATGATGCGCCGCTCCTCTGCGCGCACCGCTGCACGCCGGCACGCGTGATGAACAAGACACACGGAATTTATTTGTTAGTTTTTTTAAACAAAGTTGCTAAGCGCAGACCCAATGGGCCAACAAAACAAAAAAAGCTGCCAGCAACAAATGACAAAATAAAAAATTTTGCGAATTTATTTTCATTATCTGACTAAATAAGCAAATCCATGGGTCTCCGCTTGAGTCCACGCAACGCGCCGTGGGTCTATGCAGCGGCATCCAATTGCGACCATGTCTCAAAACGCCGCACGGGAGAAACGAGTCGAGGCGGTCGAACGTCAACAACCTCTCGGCGGGAAGGCGGACGCAGTGGCGCGGTGCGGTGCCACAGAGGGGCGGTGCCAGTGAGGCCTTACCCAAGATGTTGTGAGAAAAGGGCTTCTCCCACGCGTACATCTTGATGAACTTGATGCAATTGAGGACCTCGTTCATAAGACGGACGCGCCGGTCCGTCACGTCGAGGCACTTCTTGCGGAAGTACGCCGTGAGGCGGGACACGAACATCTGCGGCAGCGCGAGTTCACAACAAACGCTACTGCAAAGCCTCGACGGCGAGGATTACAAATAAAATGAAATTCAACATAACGGATGAAAATGTTATTATCAGTTTGCTTTTTTGTGGCCCAGGTCTTCCTTGACTTAAAAAGGGCATTGTTCTTTTTGCCTCAAGGCACCCATATCACCTGGTTCCAATAAAGTTGGGGGAAGAAAAAAACCCAGTCTTCATGAATCCACTGATGGATGAAAGCCTCCTTCCCACGTCGTCGGGTTTGCTCGACAAATTCTTCACCCTGCCAGTCAGTGCGGACTGGCAAAGGGGGCGGTAGGCCTAGGACCGGTTTCGAAACCACTCGCCGCCGACGTTAATCGTGGCCGGGAATCGAACCGAGGTCACCGGGTTCAACCACTGCACCCGCGCACCGCCATCGTTCGTTGGGCGCGACGTCAGTGGCACGGCTTGGCTTTTACAGCGGGGGGGGGGGAGGGGGGGAGAAATTCCTCGTGCCTCTTGATCTGTGCCAGGCTTGGCTATAGAGGGTGAGGAGGCGGGGGGGGGTAGAAAAACAAAGAGGTGAAAGAGGAGACACGGGCCGGGCGCGCTCCTCACCATGCCAGGGTAGAAGAGGATGAAGACGGCCGAGCCGAAGAGGGCGGTGGGGCCGAGGATGAAGAGCGTGTAGACCATGCCGAGCAGCGCCACCAGCGGGCCCCCCGCAAGGAGGCTGCCCACGGCCGCCGCCTCGTACACGCGGTGTCCGTCCGTCGAGCAGATGTTCATCAGCTGCGGGGATCGTTTTAAAAGCGCGGGCAAAAACACGCGGGCACACGTCCACACGCGCACGGTCAGAGATCGTCAGCGCCGACCGGCTTGCGACCGCCCGGGGCAACCGGACGATGGGATCTGGGTGAAGGTGCACAGAGGTTGGTAGCTGGGGTTGCGGGGTCAAACTGAAGACGAGATCAAGGCTTGTCCCCCGTCCGTCTGACTTGCCACATTGCCAAGGCTACTTTAGAGCAGGCCGGCTCAATTTTGCCAAGAGGGAAAGTGGGCCCGGCCTGGTTTATCACAACAGTCTTACTGAGGTGATGCGACTCTGGATACACGGCCCACCCGCTCGCTGTTAGAAGGCCGGCAAAACCAAGCTGTTAACCCCATGATGTCATGTCACGGGGTTAACTGAGCGCAACTACTCCCCCCATAAAGCATTTACATTTCAAGTAGACCATGACTCGGGAGAGTGTGAGCTTTCCCAAGTTGAACCCCGTCAATTAAGTCTTAAATTTACAATCGCTTACATCAAGCGGTGGACAGAAGGGATGACGGGGGAGTCGGAGAGGCAGAAGCAAGGAGCCATGCTCACATGGCCATGAAGATGTCTAGAGGACAATACCCCAGCAGCTGCACGCCATGCCATCCCAACAACTGTCCGTCATTGCTCGGGTCTAAGTTTCTAACGGCCATGAGAACAACACCGCTCTGTCGCCGGCCATAGACCATGCGAGCGCGCGTGCAAGCATCAACCCACCTCCCCCTGCGTCTTGTCGCGCAGGCTCCGCAGCTTGAGCACCTTCTCGTAAGCGAGCGACAGCGTGGCGCCACGCAGCCTGGAGCCCGTGCGGTAGTTGAGCGCCCACGTTAGCGCCAGCGACCACGAGCGTATCAGCTCCGACAGGAAGATGGCGGCCACGAGCATGAGGCCGTAGGTGAGGTCGGCGGCCTCCTGCTGAGTGTACTCCAGCAGCCGGCGCACCACAAACGCCTAGCGCACAGAGCAAGGCACAGATGCGCGCAGCGCGTGAGCCTCGCGCTGCCCCGGCGCTGCGGCGGAGCTGTATGGGGGGGGGGTTGGGGGTCAAAGGGTGGGCACAAGAGCGGTTAAGTCTCGACGCGGTGACATCGGCGCGGGTGGTGACGTGTGTGACGTGGCATTTACTTAGCGCGTGTTTTTTTTTAAGTAAAACTGAATTATAAGGGGGGGGGGCGGGGGCGGGGGGGAGAGGCTACTGTCGGCGGGGGAGTTGTAACGTAAACAAAACGGCATTGTGACGACTCGAGGGAAGCATATCATGCGAAGGACATACCCAGCGCACCGGGCCAGCAGAACAGTGCAGGACTGCCTGAGCCAAAGGAGGCCATGGGCGCTACCAGCTGCGGAGAGAGGTCAGCACTGATCGCTTGGCACACGCACACACACACGCACGCACTTTACGCACGCACTTTACAGGCCGCCGCGACGGATCGTTTACGGTAAAACTCACGCTTACGCACACACCCCTGTTCAAGGCAACCTCGTTTTTATTGTGTGTTTAAGAGTCTGGAATGGCCTGGAATATTGCACTGCGCCCGACATGCAACGCTTGCGTCAAAATAAATATGAACCGCGGCTCACTGCTTTTGTTATCAAAGTATAAAAACGAAAAGTAACGGCATGCAAAGAGTCATCGATTTTCACGCTTCCGCTTATTGCTATTCAACACCATCACAGAAGGGGCGGTCGAATGTTTTAACAATTAGCTCTTAAACAATTGCACCGTTCCCCAATCGTAATTATACACACGACTGCATTTTAGCACAGCTTTTCGATTTCGCCAACTCAACTTTCAAGCCAAACCAGCAATGAGGTCGGTGCAAGTTTTTAGAATGTCATTAAAACACTGACCATCCCCCTTTGGGATCGCAGCACTTAAACATCATCCCCACTACTACCACCACCACCAACCAGGGTCAATCCACTGCTGGATTAAGGCTTCCCCAAGCCATCGGCATCTCACAGTCCCGCGACGCAGCGATGCGTCGTCTCGGACCCCCGCGCACGAGTTGATTTCATCGGTCTCTCCCATCTCCGTGTACGAGCTTAAAGGACGGCACAACCCGTGAAAAACAAGCGGCTCCTACCTTGTAGCTACATGCCTAGGCTGTGTGCATTTCGTGGGCGGACCCAGGCACGTGCGAAGACTTTGGATGCTGCTACGGTCAGGAGCATCGATGTGACATCACCGCTGCGACGCTTCGGTACAAAGTACGAGACCGACACGGCTGTGATGTCATTGGAAAACTCCGAACCGTCAATCGAAAGCCTCCTTTTGCTCACCGAGCAAGCTTCGTGCGTGCATGTCGGAGAGCCCAGGGACGCACACAGCCTGGCTACGTATCTACGGCGGAGCTCCGTTTTATCATCGTGTCTTCATTTGAGCGCGGAGGGCTTTACCATTAGGGGGCAGCACTGGTTCAGTGCGGACTCTCCTGCTCGGCCAAAAGATCACGGTGCAGTTGAAGATCGATGGGAGTGCCAATGCCAATCACAAAGCAACACGACGTCATCCAGGACACCTGTGCGGTATCGGTTAGCGCAACGTGCCGGGCAGCAGAGGGTGGTGCGGCAAAATCTGTTGCTGTACTGTACCGCTATGCTTCCTGCTTTCACCGACCAGCACGGTGACGTACGGTCAAACTACCACCACGACCCCGCACGGCGTGGGAAGGCGCTCATCCAGCAGCGGAGTGACAGAACGGCTGCGCGTGTACACAGGCAGTTCTAATGCGTGTTAAGTCGCGAAAAAGTGCAGGTCTCGCAGGGGCAGCAAACGTTATATTTTTGGAGGCGCACGTCTGTAACGATGCACCGATTAAAACAAAACGATTGTCGCTCGCAGGATACCTGCACGGAATCCCGCGAGTGACCATCGATTATTTACAACTTGAAGCGAGCGACATCGCCACGGACTGACGCTCAAGTGCACGAAAACCGTACCGAGAATGGAAAAAACCAAAACAATTATAAACAATACGATAAAATCGTAATCTCATCGCGCATCTTTCGCAATTCAGTGAATCAAGAGGCGGGGAGGACGGGATGAGCGGCGGTGAATGCTGCTTACGCTGGGTTCCCGCGGTGCCAGGTCAAATTGGCATCTGATTGAACAAGGAGGAATCGAATCGGCAATCAAAATAAGATTATGATGCTCGTGACGCGTACGTGCGAGAATCAATTCCTTCAGATTTGTGCGTACGTCGCACGCGGTTCGTCCCGTGCGGCCGACGCAGGTATGAAGAGAGTTGCTTCATCCATCGCGACCGCCGTTAACGTAACGAATCACGACCCCCCAATTGTGACAGCTCATCAAGCAACACACCGTGGTGATGGGGGGGGGTGATGGGAGCTGTCTATCGTTACGAATCTACACCAACCAGTGGCAATACTCGCAGCTGGGGTCAACGACAATCATAATCAAAGCAGCAGCAGCACCGTCAGCTGAAATAATAATCGCAAACCATCACATATCATGCAATTAACAATAATAATACGAATGTATAAAGCGCCCTTAAACAACAGCTCTCAGGGTGCTAAATTACGATTGCAATGATTGAACCCAGGTCTGGCCACCACTTCACTGAGACCATGCAAACCAATCATTCTTAATAACCGCACAATGTCTATTTTAGCACTCCCCAACCACCACTATGCTTCGTACATATGTACGTTGAACTTATTTCGCACTGTATGTAACCGTGCTATCGGAGGTGCGGGCGGTGGAGAGGGGGGGGGATAAGGACAACAAACGAAACACAAAGCGGTTCAAAAGAAATGAGCTTTGGGTTGAGGTTGGACTCCCGGGGTGAAGGTCGGCTGCTAAAAGAGACTCCGAGATGCACTCTGACTGTGCGATAACTCTCTGTTGGCTGCATGCACCGGCTCTCCTCACTTCCCGTGTTCAAAACACGGCAATGCACCCGGGTGGGGGGCAGTTTTAGGGACAACCGGATTGGCGGGCATCACTGTGGTAACAGCTTGGAGTGACGTGGTTCTCTCTGGCCAATGAAAACGAGAGTTGGTTTAAAAACAAGCGAGTCTGATGAGCAACGATTGGTCCACGGGACGCACAGACTTGGGTAGACGTGACCGCCGTGCAATCTGATTGGACGTTGCCACGACCTGTTGTTCACTAGAATTACGCCAGGGGGAGCAAGTGACCATATTTGCGCAGATTTGGGCGACTTGGAATGATTATTTTTATTTTACAAAAAAATAAAAACGGTGCGACAACAACGTTGCCGGCAGCGACCGCCCTGAAACTTCCCCGTGCGTCGCGACCGCTAGGGGCAGTCTGTGAGCTTTGGGGGCGGCCGGCAGGGCAAGATTTTTGCCCCAACTCTCGAGGCCACGAGTTTTTTTGAGCTGGCCGCTCACGCACGACCGAGCACAGACTCGGCTAGAGAAGAGCGAGTTGGCAGGGAAGTGTGAGAGTGAAGCCAAAAGTGCCAATTACACAGCCATCGAGTTCATTATTTGGGGGGGGGGCTGGGGGGGGGG
>CM025667.2:4634168-4656776 GCA_014621495.2 Entosphenus tridentatus
CCGCTCACGCACGACCGAGCACAGACTCGGCTAGAGAAGAGCGAGTTGGCAGGGAAGTGTGAGAGTGAAGCCAAAAGTGCCAATTACACAGCCATCGAGTTCATTATTTGGGGGGGGGCGGTGATGGCTGAGGGAGTCGGAGGAGGGGGCAAGAGCGGTCAGCCTCGCGTGAGAAGGAGCCACTTGTTTACGCGGCGTGACGAGCGAGCGCCAGACAGGAACGCCGTCGTCACGCAAAGCGTGCAGCACCCGCTCTGCTCCGGCAGCAGAAATTCAATAATCCACGGCTCTCGCGTCACGTGTGAGACACAAAAAAAAAAGAGATCTCGGCTTTGTAAAGACGCAAGCGCCGCTTTGGCGTGGGAAAGCACCCGCTGGCCACGCAACGTCAACCCCTGCCCACGTCACTTGCAACCAACCGCCACCACCACAAACTTCAAACCGAATGTGTTTTCACAACTAAATATATAATCTCCCGTTATGCAAACCGTGCCACGCCCTGGGAGTCCTAGAGCCATTTCTGACCTTCTTTCCAACCACAACCACCACCACCAACAAACTTCGTCGCTTAAAATCGCTCGTGTCAAACGACCGACCGAAATGCGGCACATTAGAAGACGCTGTTGGTAGTGAAGCTCCAGTGCAAACAATTATCAACGGACGCTAAAGAAGCGAGCCAAAACCTTGGATTAGAGGCTAAATAAAACTGCGGTTGAGCCGCCCGACGTCTCTTCCACCAGAGGGACACCATCTTATTTGCATTGCTACGGTTGGCACGCAGGAACACGCCGCAGGCAGGCTTCGATTAATTTTCGAGCGACGCTCCAGTCACAATGTACTAGAATCAAGATTTTCCAGAAAGCCCACCAAACCCTTGCACAAAACACGGAGCACGGCCGACGCAACTTCTTTTGAATCGACTCTCAAGTGTCCTGACCCACGCAAAGGCAGGAGAGGACCCTCATAGCCTCGCACGCAACCGTGACAACCACCCTCAGAGTGGCCCCGACCTCGTGTGCGCCGAGAAACATTGGCAAAAGCCGCAGGCTGGCAAACGTGCACCCGCCCGCCCGCCCGCCACTACGCGACCTCTCCTGCCGCAATCGACGCAGAGCCCGAGTGGGCTGCGGCGGCGTCACGCTCGGAGCGGCAGCCGCCGAGGTCACGGCCGTTTTGATATCCTCGCTGCGGCAGTATTTCGTTTTGTCGCTTGCCAAACTGATTTTGGACAGGGAGCGATGAGAATGAACAGCTGTGTAAGGAGGACACCGCCTGCTCGTGAGGGTTCGTAGATTTGCGTTTTAATTGTCTTGAGAGGTAGCGGGAGGAGTGGGGAGGAGGGCGGCGGGTGGGAAGACGGTTGTCTGGTGGGTGTTTTTGGTTCATCTCGCATCTCACAGCAGAGTAGTTTTTGGAGCTGGCGAGTATAGGTTGTCCTTCGCCTGACAGCAGCGGGCTGGAGAACGGTGGCATCTCTCCACGCAAGCCCCCTCCCCTCACCCCCAACCCCCAGGGGGGGGGGGGGGTCAAGGTGTTCTGGCGCCGAGCCTCGCAGTGAAATTTAGGCTTTTGGCGCCGGGACGGGTTTCCGAGCGAGCGGCGACAGCGACGGCTTCCCAGGCGGTCTTTGGCGGCGGAGCAGCGCCGGTGACTCTCGTGCGCGCACGGCACTTGCGATCGCCAAGCCGGAGTCCGGCGAGCCCCTTGCCACGGATGCCCTCGTTCGATTGCACCGTCGTCCCTTGAGGGACGAGGCAACGCGAGCTGACGTCAGATCCAGGAAATCAGCAAAGGATGACTCTCGGCAGAAGACGGTGGGTGGGAGCAGGAGCGATGGGGGGGGGAGTTGGGTTGTTTGTCCGTGATTTTAAATCGTTTCGTTTCTCTGCCCACGCATCGGAACTTGCTGTTGTGAGTTTGAGGCTGGAATGACGATGCACACGTCACAATTTTAAAGCAGTTGTTGTCGTTACGGAGTCGCGGAAATCATCTTAAAATTAACACGCAACGACCGTTTTCCCGGCTCGCGTCGCGCGGCAATGAATTTGAAAGCATCCGACGGAATAAACAAAACAACGCAATAACGCAAATACTGTACACAAAATCTACACAAGAAAAACAACATTGCATTGTTCAAAAAACATAATTCAGAAGCACCAATCGTGACTGATAGATCCCTGCCGCACGAGTTAATTGTTACGTGAACTTGCTACTACCGTTAGAAGTACCTGCGGAATGCTTTGTTGGGTCATTGCTTGCGGCTGTGTGAAGGTCAATGTGTGTATGCATGCATGCAAAGAGGCTTTCGAGTGCAAAAAATCTTTCTGTAAGGGCCAAGTGCAGATGCGAACCCAAGTCAGACCCTTTACGCAAGACAAAAGTGCTCAAGGGTGTTGATCAAAAGGTCCACTCACGCATTACAGAACAGCACAAGCATTCATGTGCTTTGCACTCTCCGAGTACTCCTGCTGGGCACGCATACACACACACACACGGGAACACGCACACGGGCGCACGTACACACACGAGCGCGCACGTACACACACGCACGCACGCGCAACAGACAAAACTGTCACAACGAACAATCGCGCATCGTACACGTTGAAACACGCACGCAGGTACGCACACGCACCCAGACACTCGACATGAATGAGAAAACCCAGTATCTCTGGGCTTACCTGCGGCAACCACTCCTCAAAAACATGCTCCTAACCCCCCCCCCCCCACTGTCCCAAGGCCTCAAATCTCTACACGCACACAGTCCAGCGTCAGGGAACAACCGAAAACTCAGCGGTGCAGCGCACGATGATGCCGCCGCCACCAACCAACGGCCCCAGCAAAGCGGCAATCGAAAGCCTCCCTCGCTCGCACACGCGACGGTGCAACAGCCAACGCCAAAACCGGGAGAAAAAATAGAATGGCAAATTACTTTAACAACAAAAACAAACATATGGCAGAGCGGATCGATCGGGGAATGGCTGCAGCGATCGTTTCCGCTTGCTCGTTTCTCAACAACTCGGCACGAACGGTCGCAGCGGCAGCAACAACAACAACAAGATTTACTCATGCAAATATGTGTGATTTGTTTTTGCAGCAGATACATTACCAGACACAAAGAACTAGGGGCTGGGAGGTGACTTGCCTCTACACGCCCGCAGACTCTGGAAAACGAATTCATACAACTCTGCCCAAGTTATCACACAACAACGGCGAAGCCAGCGGTCCGATAGAGGCTCGGAGTCAGGAAGGAGACAGAAGATCAGAGCAAGAATCAACCTCACAGAAGCAAAGCTGAACGAAGCCAGAGGCAAAACAGCAGCTTATCGTGTGCATCGAAAGAGAGAAGTAATCACAGCATTATATCCGCACACCCCAGTGCTTGGAACACAACTGCTCAAAAAACTCAAAGCTGTCAGGCGACGAGACGAAGCCCACTTACGGTAGGTAATGTGCACCCCTCTTACCTGCAAGCCTTCACAACAACAACAACAACGACGACAACAACGTAGCTAGCAAAGGACTCGCACCCACCTCTCTCCTGAGGACAGTCACAACAACACTAGCTGGTCAGACACATACCAAGGGCCGGGAACGCAGACAAGGCACTGTTGGACAAACACCGCCACCCGTCAGAAGACCCATCATCAACAAGGACATCGGATCGGTCGTTCGGTAGGTCGTCTGTTGAGCGGGGGTCATCGCTTCCCTTCACGGAGCACCTCTACCCGCTGGCGCCCGTCCAGGGCGCCGGCTCGCTCGTCGCATCTCCACGGCAAAACAGCGGAGGGCGCGCGCGCATCCGCACGCTCCCGCGCCGCCAACCGCCGGAGGATGAGAGGTTTCCGTGGCGACCGGAGTCGCGGCCGGGACGACGAAGGTTTTTGTTTTTTTTATTTTTTGTCGCTTTTTTTTGTGACGGGAGCGGCCGAAGAAACAGCTCGGGCCGGCCGGGGTCAGGAGTGCGCAGTGGGGATGAGCAGATGTGTGAAGTCACTCACGGGGCCACAAAATCCAGCGAGCATGGTGATCATCAGGCAGAGGATGGAGATGACGAGGCGGGTTCGGCAGAACCTCCACATGACGCGCGACAGCGAGGCGCCCTCCCGCCCGCACTCCTTCAGCTCCTGTTGCCAAAGACGCTCCAACCTGCGACGAGACGGATGGGAGGATTGAGGGGAGAGGGGGCCTGGTGTCAACTCAAGGGTCCTGCTCTTTTTGTCATCACGTTTTCCAAGCAATGCTTTTAGCGTTCACAAGGCATTGTTCTCACAGTGCCTTATGACATATCTCATCCGGAGTAAACTAATTACAGAACACAGGCAGAACGTATCAACTCCACACAGAAAGAGTCAGGAATCAAACATAGGCATTCCTTGCTGCGAGGCAAGGGTGTTACCACTGCGTCACCCGAAATAACAAATTTTACGGTGGTGACGACGATTAAAGACATTTCTGGGCACGTCCATTCTCGTGAACCACTGGGGAAACACCCGAGGCTCTGGCCGTCAAACAAAGGAACCGCAAATGTAAATGCGGCGATACACGTAAGGCACGGTGCCGTTACCATGGGACCCACCCACCCTGGAACCCTGGGGGCAGTGTTTTTAAGCACCCCCCCCCCCCCCGTTTTTAGAAGAGAGGAGAAAAAAACAATACTCAAATACAAAACAATTCCCCAGTGTGCCGCACATTATGAACAAAAGGTGGAGTATGTAAACCACTTGTGAATGATGTTGCAGGACCACAATAGATTTATGCCGCTGTTGTTTCACTGACGTTTTTACTGCACGTATAACGACAAAGATTGAACTGGTGCTGTTCGAGAACATCTATTAAGGACGTACCGGCTCGGGCCGGCAAAGGCACACAAGCACCGAATCTTCATTTTTACAGTGAAGCCACAGTAAGTGCAACAGGCTGCTGCACAGCTATGTGGCAGGCCCAACAGAAGGCAGTGTGGAAATAATCCATTGCAACTTCTAGACTACCACGTCCATGCCCTCTGCTGCCTTCACCAGCGTGGTGAAGTATGATCAAATAACATCCCCCCCCACACCCCGCCATGAGCCGCCCCTGGTCTGAGCAAGGGGACTGAGACAAACAGTGATGTACAAAACGCAGAATAAACAAATGGCGATCACGCAACGGGACAGCTCGTCGCATGCGCGGCGGCGTGTCCTTGACACGGGGTTGGCGGGGGGGAGGCAGACTCGGCAAACTTCAACCGATCGAACGGCGACCTCCGGGGTAACGCACCGAAATCGATCTGCGCCCGAGGACCTTTGAACGCTACGCATTGCGCATTTATCCTCGCGGAGCTTTGGAGCGTGCGTTTAGCCACTGCCTGGTCCTGGTGCGTGCACGTCCCAGAGCAACGGATCAACGAGAGCCCAACGGAAAACAATCGATGTCAACGACTGGAGACGGCGGAGATTCCGCACTAGCAAAGTGATGACGCAGGAGCCGTAGGGCAGAAGGCGAGGGGCAAGAGGGAGGGAGGGAGGCCGCCGGCACAGAACATTGCCTCCGGAGAAACAAGTGGGACAAAGGTCGCCCGTGCGGAAGAATGCGTGACGTCATGCACATCAAGTTCCCCTTGTTAACTCGCTCAGCTGAAACCGCTGGGTAAGCGACGACGTGCCCCCTTCTCTGTGCCCCCTTCTCTGTGCGTGCCTGTGCCATAGAACCGCAAGATTTGCAGGGAACCGATCCATTTTTATTATCTCAACGATGTCCCCGAGATCTTTATTCTATTCTACTTCGGATTTATATAGCGGCCTTTCCAGGTCAAGGCTCTGTTGCCGGGGTGATGCAGCTTTTGCCAATGTAGCTCCCAGACTCTGGGACGCTTTGAGTTTGGTGATAAGACAGAGTAGTTAGACATATTTAAGTCTACATTCAAAACTAAAATCTGTGAATTGGCCTTTACACCCCCTAGCTCTGGCCGTTCACCCTGGTTCTGTTAATTTCCGGATTTCCATAACACGGCGCATTGGGATCTATGGATGAAATGCACCTTACAAATGTTAATAATTATCATGAACAGCGGCTGACATTGATTGATGACATCCACGTGCTAATAAGCAAGGCAGTCTGGCAGGCAACAACGAGGGTAATGACTAAGGCTTGGGGAATCCCCATGAGTGTTAGCCAAAGACGAAATTGGGCTTGGCGAGTAACGTGATGGGGGCAAAATCAAAGCGGCGGAAACAACCGCGGCTCCCCGTGTCTACTGTCCAGTACGGCAATGTTTGTCAGTTCCACTGTTGGATAAGGACCTCTCGACGACGTCTTGCGGATCACGGGGATTCTTTGAGCATGCTTAGCCACGTCGGTCGGTGCGGGCTGGCGACTGCGGACAGCGCCGCATGTGGAAGTGTACAAAGTCAGTACGCTACAACGATGGATGCATCTGCCGTCTGCAGCAGCTTCTAACGAATGTATGCATGTTGAACTTCTTTCGTGCCGTACGTAGGGCAACCGTGCGAGAAGGTCAACAAACGCAACACAAAAATCAGCTTTCAAGAAATTAGCTTTCAACCCGGATGATTTGAAAGTGCGCAACTCCAGCGGCTTGCAAACATTTCGGGAGCGTTCCAGACGCCGTTTGTTGAGTGAAATTCGCCCAGGCCAGCGCCATCCAGGCTCAACCGGATTGCGTGTGAAACGACGCGTCCCCACGTGGCAGCCTTGCACTTTCGGAATGGCAAATGTACTAAAAAAAAAAAATTCTTATGATAACACTGGTCAACAAAAAAAAATTCTGGCCTGGACTTTTGCAGCTGTTTTAGACTAATTTCAGGGTGTTGATTCCAAATCTGATCTCAGATTTTCTCTATCCCATCTCATTTTTATGTTATCGGCATACCCCATTTTCATTGATTTTACCCGAAATTAACTCTGTCACTTATGATTGCAAGTTGTTGCGAGTCAGTGACTGCTTTAGTGTTAAAATATGGTGCTGTATTTTTAGGATAGTGTGTTTATAATATCATTTTATGTAGATATCCACATTTATTCAATATTTTTCTTCTGCAGTTATGCAATATTTGGAATCAGCACCCCAAAATTACCTTAGAACCGTTGGAATACCTTAAGTCAGAAAAAGTGTGTTGACCAGTGTTATTAAAAGGTCAGACCCTTTCACTGTGACAATGCATTTATTTTTACCAAGGTCTCAGGCGCTTGCCTGTTCTCGCGTAAACGAACGAGCGCCTCGCTCTGCGGTGCGGTTTCTGTTCAGAAAAGCCGAGCGAAAAATACCAACAGCTCTGCCCATCGCTTAATGGGATAAAGCGCCACTGCCACCGGTGATATAAGGGAAAGAGCAGTTACATAAGTGCCCTACATTCGTATGCTGTGTTACATAAGCATGTACACCCACAGCCGTATATTCTCCAATTTAAACAGCAGACAACTATTGTTGGGCCAATACCAAGCCCTGCTACTACTACTGCTACTGCACCACTGCTATGACTAATGTTGTCATCCCCCAAACTAGATGCCAGCAAGAGACGCCGCTGCCAGACTCCAACAACAACAACCGCCATTCGCCACTAAGTGGTGGTGACATCACCACGGCGCTTGTGCCAGGCTATGTGCACGTTGAGGCCAGACTCCTCACACACACTCACAATCGAGGTCATGTCGCCCCGACACTACGATGCCTCCCACTCGCTCCCCAATCCACTCTTAGATCAATATGAAGATCACGGCTCACCGTCTTCGTGACCCTCCACGGACTCCACTCCGTGTAACTCTGCCCACCCCCCCTCTCGTCTCTCACTATTTATAATAATTAAATTTATACAGCGGCTTTCCATCAAGGACGCAGCAGCAGATGCAAGGCATGAAAATAATTACATCATAAATACATTTTAAAAAATCCATTTGCTAAATTAACTAAAAGTGTAATAAGCGGAGTTTCGAGACACATTTTAAAAATGTCCACAGATTTAGAGATCCCTGATATGTTGTGGAAGAGCCATCCACGGACTCTCCTTCCTCTCCCCTCTCATCTCACTTTCCTACCTTTCCCCTCTCATCTAACTACTACTCCACGCACTCTCCGACCTCTCCCCTCTCATCTCACTCTACTACCCACAACATACACTCCCCAATCAAGCAACCAAGGCTTTCCGTGCAAGCCCGCTGCCAACCTTCAGCCAGCGGGAGGTCGCTCATTCTCTTCTGCTACCTCCGTAGTCTGGAACTCCCTTCCCCCAGCCATCAGTGCTGTGGACTCACTGTCCAAGTCCAAACTAAAGCGCTTCCTCTTCTGCTCTGCCCGACTGCCTCTCCCGATCCAACACACACACCCACTGTGCAGTGTCTTGAGCAGGGAGGTCCCTCATTCTCTTCTGCTACCCTTTATAAGCTTTCTACAACCACTTTGTTGTGTATTTGCATTGCATTGGTGAGTGCAGAGTTCCAGACGCTGCTGTGTTTACGGAAATTGCGCGGCGATCCGTCACAACAGTGCTGCTTCGCTGGAGAACAAAGCACGGGTGTCTGGAGGAACAGCAGTCTTCGCACAAAAGCATTTTAATGAGGCCTGGTGAGACACAGCCCTCCTTAGCTTCAGGCACAGTAAAATAAAAATAAAAATCACCAGCCCACGCCTTTATCATCCGCAATCTTGTCACGCAGGGTCAAAGCGTGCCCGGCTTTAGCCAGAGGCGCTCGCAGTCCCACGCCTATGGACGCTCTCATTGTTGACGCCTTTTATGCTACGCATTTGCTTCCTGCTTTTACCTTATCCTTTCAAATTCTGCCTCGCGCGATTGTACTCTCGGGTGTAATGACATGCGATGACGAATCCATTTGGATCTTTCCATTCGGATCTTTCGCAGTGCATCCCCCCCCCTCCACCAACGACCCCCCCTCCTCCTGCCCTTTGTTAGCGAATGGTCTGCAGAAGCGGATATAAAGAAGCACTTTCCCACCCGCAGTGATACCAAGTCCGTCGCACGATAGTCAAACTAATCGTTGGCGGTTATCAGAGCTGGAACTCAGAGCAAAAATTACACGTGGAATTTAATTTAACGTTGTTTCTTTTTCGTGCGGCCATTGGTGACCGGGCATCGACCATCAACTTGCCACCACTGCAGAATGCGCTTTCAACCCAGGAACTCCAAAGTAATGCAAAGCTCAGCTCTCTGACCTCCGAGCCACCCGGCCACTTCCAACAAACAACAATCTTAATTTGGAAAATACGCCGCGTGCAGCAGAGCAGTGACCCCGGTGGGTGGGTCTGGGGGGAGAATGTCAGAGCAGAAGTGGAAGCATCGGTTAAACAGGGCAGGGTGTCCCACACAACGCCGCTAATGTTTTGTACACAAATATACACGGGCCCTAGTGCAAGATGTAAAGAAATGGGACCCCGTGTCCAATTCACCTCCCCCCCCCCCCCCCCGTTCTTCGCCAACGCCGGGTACATGGGGCCCTCTGGCCATTGAGCCTCCTAGCAGGTGCCACCGCCTGTACACTCCAGAGCTGCTCTGCTGGATTCTCTGTTAATCGACGGGTTCCGTGTTAGCGTATGCCGCCAGTCTGTGGGTTTTAATGAGTCTCATACATAAATGTTAGTATACGGGTAACTATGTTGGTTTTATGGGTGCTACGTTAGTTTGTGGGTTTAATGTTTGTCTATGGGCGCTACGTTAGTCTATGCTTTCTATGGTAATCTGTGTTCTATTTTACTGGTAGGAACCACCTGGTTCACCAGCCCACAGGGGATTATTGTGTCCGTCCGTCGTGCATCCAAAAATGGGAGGGGTGGGGCTGAGTGGAGAGGGGATGGTGGGGAGGGGCTGGGTGGGGAGGGTGGGGAGGCTGGAGAGGGCCTGGGTGGGGAGGGGCTGGGTGGGGAGGGGCTATTCACCCCGTGGTGCCCTTATAAAACTCAACGTATAACCTACTCACGTCAGCTTGTGCCCACCCTCACAGTCGGCCATATTTGCGGAATACACCAACGCCGCCGTTGACCCTGGCCATTGACCGAGCAACCCAACGTTCTTACCAGCTCCCTCCGCAGGAATGTGTTAGTCTACGGGTCCAATGCATATTCTGTTGATTTTTTTTCCTCCGGGTCCCCCGGTTTCTTCCCTCCAGATTTAGAAACATGTATTGAGATTATCTAGATTATTTTGGTGCTATAAAGTCCAAACGGGCCACTTTTTTGAGCAACCATTTGTGGCCAGGTTGCTTCTGAAAAGTAAGTGAATACCTCAGTGGGCTTTGCCTGGTAGGATGGGGATGATTTATTTATGTATTTGAGTGATGTGTTCATCTTTCTTGTACCTTTCACTACTATCGTTTTTTGTAGTTTGTCGATTTAGCGTTCTTACCCGCCCATCCTGGACATCTGTGAAAAAGAGCTTTATAGCTCATCGGATTCCTCCAGAATAAACATTCTGATTCTGTGGGTTACTCTACTCAAGTCTATGGGTCTGTATCTAAGTCTAAGGGTCTACATTCAATTGAGTGGGCATAGCATGGTTGGCATGGGCTCTGGTGCAAGAAAAGTAAAGGGGGCCCCCCCCCCACCCTGTAAACTTTCACCCTCCTCTCACATCCCAGCGCTCGGGCTCCTCCACCCCATGCCCCTCCAGTGCAGCTGCACCGCCTGCACACCCGATAGCCACAGCACTGCAGCCAGCGATGACAGAACAAGACAATGTTCCCATAACAGGCTTTTTTGGGTTAAGTCGCATAAACATAAATTTGTCGTTAAACGCGCCAGAACCTGACAGCCAATTAGTAAGGTTCGTCACGTAAACAGAATGTGCCAATTTATTACAATGTTCCGTTTACAATTCAACCCCCACCCCCCACACTGCCCTCACCATGCCGATAACCCCCGAGTGACTCCTGAGCACTGAGACCCAGGAGGAATGATGAAGGTGACCGTGCCATTCCCCCCCTTGCCAGCGCAACCAGTGTTTGTGTAACAACTGCCATTGCTAAGGAAACAGCGGTTGAGTGTGGGCGGCGGCCGAGGCCTACAGGCCCTTATCTGCGTGTGACCACCCGCTACAGGCACTTACGTGCGCTCTCAAGCGAGCCTTCCGATCGTTATAACGTCACTGATGGTCAGTCTGCATTCATTAACCCGGAGCCACGGCGCAGAATAACAGTGAATGTGCCGGGGGGTTTGAATTCGGGCACTGGCGAACACACAATTCAAGCCAACCCTCTTCCTCAGCGTGGCAGTGCATGGCCACGTGACGCAAGAATCACCATTGTTAAAATATCATTTACACCCCTTTGTCCACCAACCAATGGATGTATTATTGTTTACAACGTTGATATACCCCAAGAACACTTCACCGAGTCGCCAAGACACTTTTTCGGGAGGTGAAATATGTTGCAATGTATCATCCCGATTGAGCCATTTGTTTCTTTTTTGCACGTCATTTTCCAGCATTGGGATGCTTGGTCACTACCAGCTATGTTGAGTGTGTTTTTTGTTCTGGGAAGATTGCGGAGAACCCGGAGAAAACCCACACAGTGTAGGGAACGTGCAAACTCCACACAGAAAAGGGGGCCAAGTGTTACCACTGCATCACCAACATTAAAGCCTCCCCCCCTCCCCAAGCTGCCATCGGTCATGGGGGTTTTGTTATTTAAACATTGCTTGGCCATACTTCACAATGACGCTCAGGACACGCTGGTGTAACATCTAATCATTACATGCCTAATTGCCACAAGGGGCTGCCCACCACCCACATTCCTACCATACACCTGGCATGAATCACCACCAGGCTCCTACAATGATTACATTTCCCCCACACCCACTCTAGCAACAGGGGGGTAAATATTTACCAATTGCCATAAAATAACACTGCAACAAGTCCAGCAGTAAAACTATTGTGGTCCACAGGCAGAGGAGACTTTACTTGTCCGAGATAATTTTCCACATGACAAGCCAATTTAACACGTAGGCTTTTGCGACCGATATTATCCACAAGAGGTTTTTCTTTTTATTGATAAGCCACTTTGTAGAGCTATCATTTGTGGCCAGTCAGTTAGAACTCTTCCAGCCATACAATGCAGCACAAGTTTTTACAGCAAATAAATGTGACCACATCTGAATATGCTGTACAGTATAAAAGTAGGGGTTCTGGCAATTTCACCACTATGCCTTTAGACAAACGTTTCCCAACCTGCGGTCCACGAACCATACTGGTGATCTGCAGGGCCGTGGGAATTGATCCACGGAACTGTTACAGATTGCAGATAAGGTTCGTTTAACAAAACACCAAAAGTTGTACCGTGCAGTGGTACGCCACGCCAACGTATTCTGAATGTTGACGGTGTATTCCTGATTCGGAGAGAGATTAGGAAACACCGCCTTAAAACGACCTCAACGATATCGACTAAAACCAGGCACCATCAATCGAGCACAACTGGTTAATAGTTTATGACCCGGGCTTTTTTTATTTTTGTTGTTGATCTTGTATTGAAGAGTGTCTTCTAAACAAAGGCGTCTTCTCATGGAAGATTTAAATATTTAAAACCCATTACAGCCTGCAACCAATACACGAGGAAGGCGCCAGATCTCATCACATCTGGGAAGCCAAGCAGGCTCGAGAGCCTGGACCAGAGGTCGCAATCGGATACCCGATACCCGTACCCTACCCGATACCCGGCTACCCGTACCCGGCCGGGTATCGGGTAGGCCGTGAGTCACTGGTGAGTAACCGTTTGTCACTCATTTCCCAACGTCTTGTCTCTTCTCACAATTGTAGTTCCTAGAATCAACCCACCCGCGCCTGCAACATGGCTTCATCCCAGAGGTTGCAATCGGGTACCCGATACCCGTACCCTACCCGATACCCATACCCTACCCGTACCCTACCCGATACCCAGCCGGGTAGCCAGGTATCGGGTAGGGTACGGGTACCCATTTGCGACCCTGGTGCGGCTGGGTACGGGTAAGGAATCAAAACCCGTTTGCGACCTCTGGCCTGGACCAATGGTGGGCCAACCTGTGGCCGCCCGCAGGCCGAACGCGTCCCGCGGAGCCCCTGGTGGTGGCCTGGTCCCAGTATCTCCCAGGTGATGCGAGGGGGGGTCATGGTTAGTGCACAAGCACGGTGTCAAAGCTTGCGGCCCGCTGAGGTGAAGGAGGGCCACTTATGCAGCTCACCTACTAGTCACGGTTACCCATCGCTGGCCGAGACGTGGCAACTATGAAGGGCGACCACCGCCACGCACAGCGGGGTTGTCGCCGAGCTTGGTGGACGCAGCAGAAGTGCGGAAAATTCCATCATCGTGCTGCACTTCCACGCTCCCCACGTGTACGCTCCCCCTCCGCCAACCCGCACTGACCACCACCGGCGGTCATATACGGTCAAACCATCCTCGGGGCCGCACGTGTCACACGTCACGCGTACGCGTGTCGCGCGAAGATTAAACGAAGGTCTGGAGGTCACACCACCCAGGAACAAACCCCGCTTTGTGAAAGTGTCAACCAACGCCCCTATTTTTGCCCCGCAGAGAAAATAGCTCAGCACACTCCTCCCAAAGGTCGTTGGCTATAAATTACAGCAACTGATAGTGCACGTGACGCACACGCACGCACAACTCCACAAACGTGGTCCTGCACACGCATAGGCACACATAAAAAGACAAAGATCCCCCCCAACCCTGTAGAGTCTTTTACACATTGTTGGGGCCATTTCTGTTCGTGAGGAGCTATGAAGGCCTATCAAGGCCTGCACAGCACCCGATGACGTGGGGTGGCCAGGTCCACACCCTGTCTGTCGCCTGCAATGTTTATGTTTGTACAACGCACCAGTTACTCATTCAAGACCGAGTTGTCTTAAGAGAGGCCAAAGACTGGTTAAAATATTCGCCATCGATGTTGCCTGTAAGCGGGAATTGAACTCGGGTGGCCGGGTCCATAGTGTGGTGCGCACTAACCACTGCTCGCTGGAACACACGCACGCAAAGATCCCCTTTATAGCCTTAACAGGCTGTTTGGGGCAAGTGCTGCGAACGAGCACGCGAGGGGATGGGTGGCTAGCGCCACGCCCGGCCACCTTTGTCTCCCCGATGTCGGCAGCGAGCAGAAATCGAACTCGGGTCGGCGAGTTTGTAGCGCAATGCGCTAATCGCTACACTTCGGCGCGCGCGCATGCAGGCACACAACTGCGTGCGCTTGCACGCGCACACGGGCTGAACGGCAGGGAGGGAGGCGCGGGGTCACCTGCGTGCGTTGACGGCCGAGCCCTCGTGCTTGGAGACCGGCCACACGTGGTCCATCTTGAGTTCGCCTTTCTTGAAGGCCTTCCACGCGAGTGGCGACAGCCAGTTAAACGTCATGAAGGAGAAGAGGCCCGCGTTGTCCACGGGGTGTGTGTGTCTGCGAGGGAGGCAAGAGGGCATCACAACGAGCGCTGGGCTATCCGATCATTCAAGTACGTACGTATGCGTGCGTTTCGCGAGTCATTCGTGCAAATCGCGACTCAAAAAAAACTTAGGATTTTCACACTTTTCGTGCTAAAACGCTTGGCAAAGCGGCCAGAAAAGTGCCACCAATTGCCCAAGCTCTGCGGTCCTATAATGGGTTGTTTATTAAATAAGTCACTGCGCAAATGATTATCGTTTTGATTACTCGACCAATCGGATAACACGGAAATAGTAGGGATCGATTGTTTGCAATTCAAGAGAAAATTACTCTCAAATGGCATTCGGGCTGATGGGCGTCTAAAAAACGAACCACGTCCCGTGGCCAGATTGCGAATTGCTGAAGTTGAGGATAATTTGCCACCGGTGAACGGTGACATGGAGATGACAAAAGCCCAACAAAAACAATGCAACCGAGTGGAAAAGGAGACAAAAAAAGAGAATCGATCATTAAATAAAATTTCGATTATTAACCTTGAAAATTTATAGAATCGCCGACACAGCATTGCCACTCTACTGCCTCAGCAGTATCTATATTAAAAAATACCTTAATCTGTAGGTCTCAAAAACATATAGAATACTTCCGATGAGGGAGAAAGCTGAAATTTGGTACATAGGTAGCTTTAAGGACATGAACAGGGAAAATCATAAACTCATATATTTTAAAAAAATTTAAGGCCCCCAAATCTCAATTTTAAGTGCCCCGTAAACATGTTTGCGCGTGTCATTCAGACACCATACAAAATATAATATTGCGGGCTTTTTTCGTTTGATAGAGAGTTAAACAGCAAATACAATTAAAGTGGGAACCATTGTTCTATCTTTTATTGTTTGAGATATTTCGGATTAAAGCGGTTTTGAAATTAAAAATATGCATATTAAGTTCAAATCAGAATTATATAATAAAAAACAGTAAAAGATAGGAGCTTCCACTCAGAGCATTAAGTTCTTACATTTTTGTTCTTTCTACTGAAAACAGAATCTATAAATTGAGCGGTTTCCGATAAGTACATCTTTAAATATAAGTTGAATGAAGTCGTCAACGATTTTTGTCTTTGCGGAAAAATACACATTTTTGGAGTCGTCGTTCGTGTCTGATCGTAGATACAAAACAATCATATCAGGCTCATTATAATATTTATTGAAAACTTTTGCCTGGTAAAGACAAGCTTTATGAACTCGTTCTTCATATGGAGCCTTCTGCTCCCCAAACAGAGGTCCCTTCAGACTTCGGGGTGGTCAGTGATGGATGATGAAGGTCAAGACTAAGGGCATGCGGACGATATTTCACATTGTCGTATTTGTCACGCGTCTATTTAAAAGTCGACTCGGCAGAGGAGACCAGGTTGACTGAGGTCACAAACAACGAGATCCACGGTTTGAAGCCAAGTTTCAGCTGACTGTGATTAAACTGTCCGGTAATTAGTCGAGGGAGTTAACGGGCTTCAATGATAGCACAGAAAGATCCGTACAGTTAAATCCGAAATCCATTCACGTACTCGGAGAACCTTAGACTCGCATCGGGACACGTAAATCCATAAAGAAACTCGTATACTCATCCTTGCATAGAGAGCCATAAACTTGCGTGGAACGAGTTGTGATTAAACAGGATTCACAAGTGTAACGAGTTTCAGTACCGTCACTGATGACCGCACACAAGAGATACATATACAGCGAGTCTTCGTTTAACGTGCACCTTCGATTAGCAGTTAGGCTACGTACGGTGCGAAAGAATTTCAACATGAAGAATACATACAGCGAAAATGAGTTAAAGTGTAAACACCGCCACACGTTAAGCGTAAACTTACCGTACATTTAAACAGAGACCCAGAGTGTTGGACATCGACCGACAGACTCGAAAAGAGAACCATACGTGGATCGTGTTGCGATGCCCAGTGGGTGCCCGGTGTAGCTAGTTGGTCTAACACGCTACCGCTGGGCCACGTCACCGCCCCCAAAGGCTTTGGTAAAGCTGTTATTCTTCATTCAGGCATACCCAACACATGCATTTAGGAAACTTGCCAGCTGACCTGTACTCGAGCGAACGTGTCAGTCAAACGACACCACAACCGCCCGCTAAAAAACACAGGGGCTGGAAGCACAAACACGCGGCGTGGGAAACGGGAAACCTTTTATCGGGGGTGAGTGTAAGACGACACCTACAGTGGCCAGAGCTCATAAAGCGGCCAGACAACCCAGGGGGTTCATGTACCGGGCTAGTCCCCCCATCACTAGACATAAGAGGATCAGGTTTATGGAGGGGGGGGCGGGGACAACCCCTGGGATAAACCCCACCACCCTAATAAAATCGGCTCATTGTACGCACATCGCACGAACCTAGCCAGGAGTAATTAGAAATCGGTTGCTTTGCGTTACCACCGGTAGCCGCACAACGAAAAAACGATTTTCAAACGTTTATCATTTTTGGCGCACGTGCAGGACGGTCTGGAGCAACAAGCGCAACTGAGAAACGAACGGAGCTGTCACAGCCATCGTGGTTAACACACGGGACTGTTTCTCGGTCGTTTCTTCATTGAACTCAAATCTCTTGGGTGCCACAGACCCCCACCGTAATGCAGTCGTTTTTGCACCGATTTAAATTCGTTCCTTTATCGTACTAGTTTTTTCGTAATTGCTTTCGTCCATGTCGGTGACCGGGTCAGCCACTCATCCTCGTCTCCCCAGTTCTCACCCTGGTGAAACAAAATAAACTTGGAGCTTGGAAACAACACCCGCCACGCCATGAGGGCAGGCACGGAAGGTGACACGACTGCTCACTTGGAGGTGGTGCGGAAGGGCTTGAGAAGATGAATGCCGGCCTGGTACTTCCGGCGGTGTCGCTGGCCCGACTCGCCCAGCATGCCCATGTGCGAGTGGACCGAAGGGTCGAGGGGGAGGCCTTCTGCACGGCCGGCCACCTCCATGCCGTCCGGAACGGCGACGTGACCCTGTGGGGGGGAGGCGGAGCACCAGGTGAGCCGACCCAGACTCAAGGATATATAAACACATCTTTGAAACGTCCATTTGCCACATCCACACCACCTGGTCGCCTAAGTCTATTGAACCTTTTACGCTTTGCTTGAAAATGCACTGAGCATCTTCGGGAAAATCCTGAAAGTCAGAATGAAATCCAGGAACCGTGTCACTTGACCCGGCTTCTTAAATGTCTCGTAACAACACAGGAACAAGCTTGTCATGGTTTTTTTTTCTTCCAGAAGATTCTTGATGCAGCTTCAAGAGAAAAGTCAGATCTGCTAGATTTGTTTGCGAGGGTTTTTATTCAACTAACTTAATGAGTGAGCCGAAACAACAATTATTCCCGCATTAACACTTGTACAGATGATAACTGAAATTGTTTGACTCTGTTTACGTGGTGGAGGGTATTACAAACAAATTTGGCCGGGTCACCACGTGGCTTAACCCAACAATCTGAATCTCAACGTGTTGCTATAAAACGTTTTCTTTACTTTAAAATTGTCCCAACAAAATAGAAGACAGTTGAAACCAGCTCATGCACCCTGACGCCCAGATGTCCTCCACAGTGACTTCTCTATCCATCACAACACCGGCGCATTGGGAGAAACCAGTACACCGTGTACCCTGGCATACGCAATTCGCTGTAAACAAGAAGCGTTCCCAATAGGCTCTTCAACTGCGAATTCAACAGAAACACAAGCCCTCCAACATGTGCATGCAGGAAGAACTGGCACTGTCAAGAGTTGAGGATGGAGCCAAATGCCCGAGGGAAACACCAGCCGGGGTTTGCTTATAAAATATTAATAACAATTTGCACACCTTTGCTAATCGACTGCCAGATGAAAGCCTCCCCATGCCCCGTCAGTTATCGGGGAAGTTGTGCAGGCAGTGAGAAATGAAGAAAGTGAAGGAGGAATGTCGCTTGCCACTGATGTTAGCCGTGGCCATGAATCCAATTGAAGTCGTTGATTAATATGAAAGTATGTTTAGCACTGCGCCACCACGCTCCAGGCCCCCATTAATATTTAATACAAATTCTTTATCCACGAAAACCTCACTGAGTCCCCATATTTCTTTTTCGGGAGGGTCCTACTACATTGGGCTGTTGGGCTCAATTCCTTCAATTCGAGTGTGGGAGGAAACCAGAGTGCCCGGAGAAAACCCACCACACACGCGGGGATGACAACTCGACACCACCATTCATCCGGTGGCCACCTCACAACCCCACACCACAATGGTCACCCATCCAAGCACTTACCAGGCTCAATTCTGCTTAGCCCCCCGCCCCCCGAGACCTGACGAGGTGGGGTGCACTCTGGGCACTTTGGTGGAGCACGATGGAGAGCTTTGATCATCTAACTTCAAAAGCCAAAACCGAGATGACCGGTTTCTTGGCCTTGATCCCAAAAATGAGGGTTTAAGGCCAGGGACCCAGCAACCTCTTTCATCAGTGGGGCGGTCTGAAACGCCACGGCCTAGTCCAGGAGTTTCCTGTGTGGCGAGACCAGCGCAACTTTGCGGGTGAAGCTGTCATTGCTGAGGCTTCGTTTCTCGCTCAATATTTTCCGGTTGCACCCCAAGACTGGCTTGGGAGGAGGAACTTTCGGCATGAAGGTGCCACCGCTGGAGGAAGGTACACGGTATGCCCGTCCGTGAACTCAGACGAAAGAGCTGTCGCTCAAAATAGGAATATATATTTATATACAGGAGGAATCCGATGAACTATAAAGCTTAATTCTAGATTTGAAGCTTCCGTGACTGCAAGCATTCATCCGCTTTGGTTTTTTTTCGGTAAAGTCACGTAGGTTAAAAGAAAACAAATTAATTAGTTTTGCTGTGACGGTTTCACCTGAAGACGGAAGCTTGTGTTGCCTCCGAAACGTCGTGATTTAATGTATTTGTTTTCTTTTAACCTACGTGACTTGAACTACAAAGTTCTTTTTCACACGCGTCCCCACTCACCGAGCTGCTGTAGCGAACACGGTAGCCAAGCCTCGCCGGGCCGCCCTGCTCCACTGAGGCCTTCATGGTGACGGCGTCACGCTGGGACATCCCAATCCTACGGCACGCACGCAAGCACACACACACACACACAAGCATGCACACACGCGCAAGACACCGCGAAGACACGCGCAAATGAACGTCGCTCAATCACTCGCGCCACGGTCTGTCATCAAACTCACCATCTACGGGATGGTTCCGCAGCCTGGGGCGTCAATTGCGGCCGCACGTCAACGAGGGCACGATGTTTTCACTCGACGCTGCGACGTGATCGCGGTACTTACAGTGGTGTATCGTGGGAGCGTGCATTCCAGAATCGACTTGTGATTTTTGGTACTTTCAAGTGAAGTTACTTTTATCTCTCCTTACACTGCTGTTATAAAATAATTATATCGTTTTATTTGATATAAATAACTTTAAAAGCTATAACCAGGCTATAGTTGGTCTTCCTGGAAATAATGGGAGTTTGTTAAGAAAATCGATATACCAGGGCACACCACTCATTGAATATTTAGAGGATTGTGCAAGTCAACAAATTACTCATCTTTATATCGTCAACAGCGAGGAACTCTGCAGTGTGTAAACACATTATGTTGACAACAGCATCCAAGTCAAAACAGCCCACCCACATAGCTCGCGATTGAGATCAGCTGTCTTAGCTACTGCAGCCCATTATCACTTCACCACTACCACTAATATTCACAAACCTGGAGCTGACAAGGCATACACACACACACATGCACGCAAGCACTCGTACACACGATGACGCAAACAAATACAAAGATCCCCCCTGTATGACCTTAAGATGGTTGGGGGAAGTGCTGTTAGCGAGCACCTACGAAGGCCGGCACGGCACACGTGGGAATTGGGTGACCAGCACCACGTTACCGCGCGCCTTTGTCTCCCCAGTGGCGATGTTTTACACAGCGCACCAGGTTACTAATTTAAGGCTGAGTCGACCTATAAACAGACGCGCAACATCAAGCACATCCGTACACGCATGCAACACCCCCCCCCAACTCCGGGAGGTAAATGTAGGGGGACCCCAAATCATTATTGAAGTTGGATAAGGTCCCATATCCCTTCTCATCCCAACCATTGTCAAAGGGAGCAGCAACACTGCCAAAGCACGGGTCAAAGCTAATGTTATGTAATATTTAGCAAAGTTTTTGGAATGTATGAATTTCATTTGGGATATACGAACATCGATTTTTTTTCATACAAATTGAAAAAATGGGCTGATCAACAGATATAAATCATACCAAGTTAAAATTATCGGCACTGTATTAAGCGTAGGAAGTCTACACGTCCACTGAAATAATAAATCTACGTCACCAAGTTACTAATGAAATAGCACGCAGCTTCCTCGTGTAAATGTTGCACTCGATTGTGAAACTTGACTGAAATTGTACAAATATCAGCAAATTCCGTGTCGCTTGATAATCACCCAGATTTTCAGGACATATTACGGTCAATTAGTTATCCCCAGGATAGACAAAATAACCTTGCTGTTCATACTGGCGCTATTATTATTATTCACGGAATTATCCACACTGACACAATGTTCTTGTGATGTTTAGGGGTTTCCCTGATATTTACCGAGGTCCTGCATTAGATGTGACCCCCCTTCCCGTAAACTCTACACACACACAATCACAGACCCCCCCACCGGCATAGCCTTAACAGACTGTCGGGGCAAGTGGTGTTAGGAAACAGCAACCACGTGGGGGTGGATGGTCAGCACCACGCCCGGTCACCTTTGTCTTCCCAGTGGCGACGTTTGCTACAAACCCCACCAGCTACAGTACTCACACGTAACGCAGACATTCACATGAACCCCAAACAACCACAAAGACCCCCAGTATAGCCTTAACAGACTGTTGGAGCAAGTGCTGTTAGCGAGCACCTATTAAGGCCGGCAACCGTGCCACACGATGCGTGGGTGATCAGCATCATGCTCGGCCACCTTTTTCTCCCCAGTGACGGCTACAGCACTCGCCCACAACTACAAGCCTCAAATTCAAACACACAAATTACAAAGCTAAGACAAAAAGATGCCCCCTAACGACCCCCTCGCCCAACTAAAGCCGTTAATGGGCTGTTGGTGAAAGTGTTGTTAGTGAGCGCCTATTAAAGCCTCGAGGGGGGCAGGGGGGGCAGGGCCGGGCCGCTTTTGTCTTCCCAGTGCTGATGTTTACAAAAGGCACCAAAACAGGTCAACAAAAATAGCGGGTCCGACTCAACGACGCACGGTCTCTCACACGTAACCGATCTGCAATGATGATGTGGATTTTTTAAATTGACGATTATATTAATATACCGATAGATGCCGTTGAGGATTTGATATTGCTCGTAATTACCGGAGTATTTTCACGATTGTATTGATATTATTATCGATTATTACGATGTTGTTTGACGCCGATGTGGATGCAGATCTTGTTGACCGGGTGGTATTGATGAGGCTGTTGTTGACGATTGTGATGTTATTGATCATTACAATCCGACAGACGTTGATGTTTATTGTTGACGAATACGATATGACGACTACGATGGTGATGTCATTATTGATGGTGTTCGATGGTGATGTAATTATTGATGTTTGATGGCGATGTAATTATTGATGGTTTTTGATGGTGAAGATGGTGTTTGATGGTGATGGTGGTGATGTTATTGATTGTATTGATAAAGATGATGGTATTTATGGTGTTTGATGGTGATATTATTGATGGTAAAGATGTCATTATTGATGATGGTGATGACGTTATTATTGATGGTGAAGATGATGTAATTATTGATGATGATATTGATGATGGTGATGACGTTATTATTGATGGTGTTGATGGTGAAGATGATGTAATTATTGATGATATTGATTATGGTGATGTTATTGATGGTGTTGATGGTGAAGATGATGTAATTATTGATGATGGTGTTGATGGTGCTGACGTTATTATTGATGATGGTGTTGATGGTGATGATCATGTAATTACTGATGATGGTGATATTATTATTGATGATGGTGTTGATGGTGAAGATGTTATTATTGATGATGGTGATGTTATTATTGATGATGGGTGTTGATGGTGAACACCGCCGGCTCATCATGGCGACCGTTCGCACAGAGTGGGGGAGGGGAGCCCCAATCAGAGGGGGGCTCGAGAAAAATGGGGGGGGGGGGATGGTGTAGGTGATGGTTTTTTGTATGGTGCTGACGAT
>CM025667.2:4672390-4685099 GCA_014621495.2 Entosphenus tridentatus
CCATCTCTCCCCCCGGGTCTCTCCCCTACCGCTCTCCACCTCTCTCCCCACCTCTCTCCCCGGGTCTCTCCCCACATCTCCCCATCTCTCTCCCCACACCTCTCTCCCCACATCTCCCCACCTCTCTCCCCGGGTCTCTCCCCCGCCGTCTTCCGCATCCCTTTCGGCCGGGCCTCACGCCCCGCGACCGCCTCGTGCACACACGCACCATGCCGCCACCACCACCACCGCCGCCACAACATCGACACGCCGCCCTCACCAGTACTCGATCTTGAGCACGGGCCCCGCGAACAGGTGCGTGCGCATCTGCCGCACGGAGCCGTCGGCCCTCGCCGTGGCCGGTCCGAGCCCGGGGCCCGGCACCAGCATCGCCGCCATCAGCAGCGCCGCAGTCGCCGAACACCACAGGGCTACCCGCGCCGCCATCGTTCACTGCCGAACCGCTTTGGCGCACCACGTGACTACGGGCCGAGTGTCGTCACCGCCCCGCCCCCTCGTGGTGACGTCACTCAAGGGTGGGGGTGGCAATAATTCACTGGTCAACAAAAAAAACATTTTTTTCTGGCCTGGACTTTTGCAGCTGTTTTAGACTGATTTCAGGGTGCTGATTCCAAATCTGATCTCAGATTTGCTCTATCACATCTAATTTTTATGCTATCGGCATACCCCATTTTCATTGATTTTACCCGAAATTAACTCTGTCACTTATGATTGCAAGTTGTTGCGAGTCAGTGACTGCTTTAGTATCAAAATATGGTGCTGTATTTTTAGAATAGTGTGTTTATAATATAATTTTATGTAGATATCCACATTTATTTAATATTTTTCTTTTGCAGTTTTTTTTGAAAATGCAATATTTGATATCTCAAAAACCTGATGTGGTAGACAAAAGCTGATGCCAGATTTGGAATCAGCACCCCAAAATTACATTAAAAACCGTTGGAATACCTTATGCCAAAAAAAGTGTGTTGACCAATGTAATTGAATAAATAATTCGATTCATAATAATACAGATTTTTTTTTTTGGGGGGGGGGGGGGTAGATCGTGTAAAAATATTAATGTATCCATACTCTTTGGTTATGTCGGTAAAGTCACGTGACTTTACCGAAAGAACCAATAAATGAATAAGGTAATAGTTCAGTGGGCTTTACCTGGAAAGATTTATTTTAAAAACATTTGCGTTTTATTTGTATATATTTGAAAGAACCAAAGTATGGATTCCTGCAGTCACGAAAGCTTCAAATCGATATATAAATGCGTCGTTAAACCCGCCACCACCCGACACAGCCAATGAGTAAGGGTTGTCACGTTAACAGAACGTGCCAATTCGTTACTAGTACAGCACACCGGTTGTGTTGGAGTACGACGTTTTGCCAGTAATTACAACCGGTAATTATGATGATATTGGTCGCGAAAGCGTACGTGTTAAACCAAATAATCGGATTGTTAACACTGGAGGAGAAATGCGATGAGCTATAAAGCTCTTTTTTTTCAACAGATGTCCTGGGCGGGTCAGAACGTGGCACCTACAAACAATACATAAACACCATAGGAGTCAAATCACTTTTCAAATATATACAAATAAAACGCAAATATTTTTTAAATAAATCTTTCCAGGTAAAGCCCACTGAACTATTACTTATTATATGCTTGGTTCTTTTAGTAAAGTCACGTAGAAGGGAAATAATAAAATAATAAATAATAATAAAAATTCCCTTCTACGAATCTACGAACCATTAATAGTCACGAAAGCTTTAAATCAAAATTTATTACCTTATTTTTTAGAAGCGACCTGGCCACAAATGACGTCTCCACAAAATGGTTTATCACGTGAACATGTTTTTTGCAGCAAAATTATCTCGGTAACATAAATCATAGCTGTCAACCCACACGGTTTTCAGGTCCATACGGCGTACAGCCGTTTCGCTATAGGCAACAAAGTGCCTATTTGTTTGTGTTTCTCCCTTGTGATGGGATTCTGTAGGGTGAACGTTGAGATTTAAAAGGGCACGGGGTGACCAATATGGTCTGAATTGGTCTGCAATAAGGTAGGCACTGATAAGGGGTTGACATGTACGATAAATGCATTTTTATAAAACGTGTAATACTCTGGCCTTCTAAACGGAAACTAAAATATAACTGTGATAGGCGACGTTTAAAAACTGATAGGAAAGAGTCAATCAAGCACAAGGGCTCTATGTAGATATTAACAACACAAATTCTGCTTCCTTGCCCCTATTGAATGAATGCTGCTGACATTGGAAGCCCTTAGATGCAGTTGCATTTGGAGGCTTATCCCCTCTTTTCTCTCCGCCTGATGAAGACCGCTTGTGTTGCGATCGAAACGTCGTGGGTTTTTTGCTTTTATTATTTAAAATGTATTATTTGTATTTGCTATCTACGTGAATATATAAGTCACGTAGGTAAAAATAAAAAAATATTATTTTATTTCTATTACTATTTCTATTATTTTATATTTTTATTTTACCTACGTGACTTTACCAAAAAAAACCTAAGAGTATGAATCCTTGCAGTCACGAAAGCTTTTAAATCAAGTATATATATCTTGAAAAATTATGTATTCTTTATTGTGACGTCACTCCATGTTGTTTTGTGCCCGTCACTCCGTGAACATGACGTCATCAGCAAGAACCACCCGGTAGTGGCGTCACGCAGCGCGAAACGCGATGTCATCGCAGCGCACTCCTGATGAGCCACACATCGTGACGTCGATGAAAGGAAAAGGTTGACATGACGTCATCGTAATCTACCTTTCCGTCGTAGCGGGGTTTCTTTTAATTATAAATAAATCACAATTGAAATGTCTTATTTTACATAACATTTGTGAATGCTGTGCTATATATATAAAATCAGAATTTTTTTTTAGACTGCAGGAGGAATCCGATTAGCTCTTTTTTTTCACATATGTCGAGTAAGGGCGGTTTAGCAAGTTACGATACACAAACACCTACGATTAGCACGGCTGGCTGCCTACGGTGCGACAAAAGTTCAACATACCTCTCCATTATGTTGGGTATGTGTATGATAGTGGTGGGGGGAGCGGTGGGGCAGTGGTTAGCACACTCCGCTACGAACCGACGAACAGAGTATGGTTCCCGCTATAAGGCGCAAACATAAGTTGCGAATATTTGAACCGGACCTTGCTTAAGGTGGACTCAGCCTCAAATAAGTACCTGGTGAGGCGCGTAAACAGCACTGGGGGAGGCGGGGCGGGGACACAAAGGCGGCCGGGCGTGGTGTTGACCACTCACTCCCCCCGTGTGCCGTGCCAGGCCTCAATAGGTGCTCGCTAACAGCACTTGCCCCAACAGTCTGGCAAGGCTATACGGGTGGTGGGGGGGGTTGGGGGACTTGGCTTCTTGTCGATGCCCTCACCACGTGACTCGTGGCAACGTGCCCGGAGGGGCTCGGTGGTCACGTGACTTCCTCGCCCCCACCCCCCTCCGTGCATGCGTGGCGGCCCCCCCACAGCCCCTCCCCCCTTTCGGCGGGGACCCAACCCCCCCGAAGCTGGGACCGCCCACGCTCGTATCGATTCGTCGGAATCGTAGAATCGTTATGGAATCGACTGCTTTATGATTCTGATCAAAGGATGCAATTGCGTTTTTAATTAAAGTTGAGAGGCTTCCCGATCAAATTGAGCCACATTGAGCCATTGGTGGCCATCTCCCGTGAACAGCCCTTGAGCGCTGTGGTAGACATTTAATATGGGCCTGGGGTACCAGTTTTCCTTCCACCCTCCAAAATGTAATCTGTGCAAACCCTACGTGTTAGATTAAGTCACACCAAGCGGTCGTTCTAACAACACACACGTGAACCGCTCATGGACTAGGCCGTGAGAAACTCAGTTTTACCTGAGTGCACACTTTAAAAAATCTAAAACCCATTCTAGATTTGAATCTAAACCCCATCTCGAATCGATGCGAATCGCATCACATCGACTTCCGCGCGAGGAAATCGATTCCTACCCCCCACCCCCCCCACGATCTACCCAGCCGCCATCATCACCATCAGCATCAGCCGCTCACCGCTCCGGCCTCAGCAAAGCGTCAAGGATGGTGGCGAAGCAGCGCATGCGGGTGGCGAGCGAGAAGCACAGCAAGAACATCACGCAGCGGGGCAACGTGGCCAAGTCATCGGTGAGGAGCCGGGACCCTCCTTCACGAGGGACCGGGGCCCGGGGAGACGGAGCGGGGGGTGGGGGTGGAGAGTCGGGGTCGGAGCCATGGCGGCCGTGGCGCCTGTGTTGACGTGGACGATGTTTACTTCGGCGTGTGTCTGTGTGTGTACGTGTCTGTGTGTACGTAACTGTGTACGTGTCTGTGTGTGTACGTCTGTGTGTGTACACGTCTGTGTGTGTACGTGTCTATGTGTACACGTCTGTGTGTGTGTTTATGTGTACGTGTCTGTGTGTACGTGTCTGTGTGTACGTGTCTGTGTACACGTCTGTGTGTACACGTCTCTACACGTCTGTGTGTACACGTCTGTGTGTGTACACGTCCCTGTGTACGTGTCCCTGTGTACGTGTCTGTGTGTGTACGTGTCTGTGTGTGTACGTGTCTGTGTGTGTACACGTCTGTGTGTACACGTCTCTGTGTACGTGTGTGTGTGTACATTGTGTATGTGTGTGTACATTGTGTATGTAGTAACGTCTGTTAGCCTCTGAACACCTGGGTCTGTTCTCGTGACCTGCCACGTTAACGTGGTGAGCCTCAGAGTGCACCTAGCCTGGCACAGGAGCCGTCGGGACGTGAATTGTATTCGAATGGAGGATGCGATATTACTCGTTGCTGCTGTGCGGATACACGTGTGCGTACGTACGTTTTGTGCACCTACGTACGGTGCGAAAGAAGTTCAAAGTGTGTACGTATGCCTGCTCATGTTTTGTGTACGTGTCTGTACGAGTTTAACCGTGTGTGTGTGTACACGTGTTACCATATGTTTATTGATTTAGGCACAAGTGTGTATACACTAAACCTCTGTGCACGTGTGTGTTGTGTGTGTTGTTGTGTTGGTGGGGAGAGGTGGCGTAGTGGTTAGCGCGCTGCGCTACGAACCCAGCGGCCCGAGTTCGATTCCCGCTCACGGACAACCACCGGTGACGATTAAGTCGACTCAGCCTCAAACGAGTACCTGCTGCGGTGTGTAAACATCGCCACTGGGAAGACAAAGGCGGCCAGGCGTAGTCCTGGCCACTCCCGAGCCGACATTCATAGGTGCTCGCAAACAGCACTTGCCCCAAAAAGCCTGCTAAGGCTATACGGGGGATCTTTGTTTTTGTGTTGGTGCATCTGCCAGTCATCTCACGTCAGTCAACCCATGGCACCTGAGGTCTGTCCCGTGACCTCCTGCCAGCAGCGAGCCTTCGACACTTCACGTGATAGCCTCAAAGTGCACCTAGCCTGGCACAGGCACCGCGAAGACGTCACCGCCACTTAGTGGCCAATGGAGGAAGTTGTTGTTGTGTGTGCACGTGGCGTGTGTGTGTTTACGTGTGAAAAGAAGACTTGGGCTGGTTTACTTCAAACTCTTTGGTTCTTTCGGTAAAGTCACGTAGGTGAAAACAAAGAATATTATAAAAATAATAATACAATTTTAAATTAAAATAACTAAATTAAATCACGCCGTTTCGGGCGCAACACAAGCGTCCGTCATCAGGTGAGGACAACCACAGCGATAAAGCAATCGCTAGAGTATGGATCTTTGCAGTCATGGAAACTTCAAATCGAGAATTGGTGTACTTCAACTTTTCCATTTCGTTGTCACTGTTCGTACACCACAGCAACACTCATCATCAAAACCAACCCCGTCCCCTCGTTCCACGGTGCCCCTACCTTATTACAGACCAATTCAGACCGTATTGGTCACCCCGTACCCTTATAAATCTCAACGTTCATCGTTGAGGATTGATGAGACATCCTCTACACGTGTCTAGTCTTGCGTGTGTACTTGGGGAGACAAAGGCGGCCGGGCGTGGTACTGGCCACCCACCCCTTAATGTGCTGTACCGACGTTCGTAGCTGCTACTTGCTAACAGCACTTGCCCCAACAGTATGTGAAGGCTATACGGGGGGTTTTGTTATGTGCGTGTGAATATGCGCACCTGTTTCTACGTGTGTTTGTGTTCTTGTGCTGTAAGTACAGCATACACCTGTGTTGACATGCGTGTATGGTTGTCCACATTAGCATATGTTTACATGTGTATTATCTGTAACCGTGGGTGTCCACGTGTGTGTCTTCACGTGTATGCGTGTTTGTCATTTTATGTGAATGCCTATACGCTTGTGTTTTACTGGTAGGAACCTCCTGGTTACACCAGCCCACAGGGGATTATTGTGTCCGTCCGTCGTGCAGGGAGGGCCTGGGTGGGGAGGGCCTGGGTGGGGAGGGCCTGGGTGGGGAGGGCCTGGGTGGGGAGGGGCTGGGTGGGGAGGAGCTGGGTTGGGGCTGGGTGGAGAGGGGCTGGGCACCCCGTGGTGCCCTTATAAAACTCAACGTTTACCCTACTCATGCCGACTTGTGCCCGCCCTCACAGTCGGGCATATTTGCGGAACACACCACGCCACCGTTGACCCTGGCCATTGACCGAGCAACCCAACGTTCCTACCAGCTCCCTCCGCAGGAATGTGTTGTATACACGTACGTTCGTGTCCGTACGTGTGTGTACGCGTCTGCCCCAATGTGTCTTCCGCCCATGACTAAATCGGAAGGAATGTGTCTTGATCTCGTCAGAAGCTGAGCCTGGTTAGTACTTTGACGGGTGCCCATCCACCATCCCGATCGGCTGTTGCAGTGCTGCTACATTGTTGTTGGAGGCAGAGGGCAGTGGGAAGCATCGTCCGTTGTTGTCCTGCACTTCAATGCTCCCCGGTCTTCATATATATACACGCTGGTGTGAACGTGCGTTTGTGTGGGGTGAGGTCGTGTAGTGGTTAGCTCCACAAAGCCGGCAATGAAAGTTTAACGCCAGCCTGAAAATATCTGAACTGGCCCTGGGCCTACTCTAGGTCCGCTCTGCCTTGAGTCAATACTCGGTGCGTGAACATCGCTAGGGTGAGACAAAGGTAGCCAAGCATGGTGCTTTTACACCACCCGCGCGTGTGCCCTGCCGGCCTGCGTAGGTTCTCGCGAACAGCACTTGCCCCAACAGCCTGTTAAGCCAATGCGGGGGGGATCATCTGTCTTTGCACGTGCTTGTGCCCACGTGTGCGCGTGTGTGTACATTGCGTGTGTGCCGTGTGTGTGTGCGCGTCCTACAGAAAACCCAGGATGAGCGGTACCCGGTGGGGCCCTGGTTGCTGGCGCTGTTCGTGTTCGTGGTGTGTGGCTCGGGTGAGTGCCGAGGCCGGCGTGTAGCCGTACACTACAGACTCGAGATCTCGACAACCCTCCGTACAAAACGGTCTCACCGGTGTACAGACAATAACAACAATAACAACCGCCATTCGCGACCGAGAGTGGTGTCGGTTGTCACCCAAGGCGTTTGCGCCAGGCTAGGTGCACTTTGAGGCCACGTGGAATGTCGACTGCTCGCTAGCAGGAGGTCACGAGATTAGTCTCTGCAGACGCTGCATCCAGTCGTGCATACAATATCTCACAAGCATAGTCGCGTAGGCATATCATCACACTGGCAGCACAGCGTCGCAGACATCTAGCCATACAGACAGTCACACAGACAGTTCAACTGCGCAGACGTACAGCCCCTATAGACGTACAATACAACCTTACAAAGAAAGACACACACACGTATCCCGACGTACAAGAACAACAACAACAACCGCCATTCGCCACGAAGTGGAGGTGACGTCATCACAGCGCTTGTACCAGGCTATGTGCACGTTAAGGCCACGTGAAGTGTCGAAGGCTCACTGGCAGGAGGTCACGGGACAGACCCAGGTGCCATGGGTTCACTGACATGGCTGGCGAATGTACCACCAGTGCCCCCCACTTTGCCAACTTGCTGCGTTTTAGCCGCCCGGCGCTCCGCTCGTTGTTGTGAGCGTCGCTCCTCTTCCCTCCGTTGTTGCGGAACACAAACCCCCTTATAGACGTACAAGGCAGCCTTGCATAGAATCGCACACATGCAGCCCTGCAGACATACAAACAACCTTGCACAAGTACAACCTTTCACACATACAGGCTTGCATACATACATTCAGACATACGGGTCTCTTATACAAGTGATGTCTGAACCTATCCTGGGCTCACCGCACCCTCCCCCCATCTAGATTGACTGAGCCTTAAACAGAACAGCAGGTTACATTTTTTTCTCTTGACTTAAAGCTTCCGTAACTGCAGGACTTCATATTCTTTGGGTCTTTCGGTAAAATCACGTAGATCGGTTCAAAGAAAATTACAAAAAACTACGACGTTTCGATCGCAACACAAGCGGTCGTCATCAGACGGATGACAGCTTGTGTTGCGATCGAAATGTCGTCGTTTTTTTTTAAATTAATTTTTACCTATCTACGTGACTTTACCCGAAAGACCCAAAGAATATCAATGTTTTCTGTTGCGAACAGCACTTGCCCCGAGTCTGTCTGTCAGGCTCTTGGGTGTGGGGGGCGAAGGTTAGGGGGGGTGGGTGGTTGGGGCTTCAATGCTGCGAGTCTGTATGCCGTGTCCGTCTGTGTGACGTTTGCGTGCGATGGACTGAACGTCTCTGTGTCTGGTTTGGTGCCCGTTTTCTGTGCAGCCATTTTCCAGATAATCCAGAGCATCCGAGTTGGAGGGTGAGGAAGAGGCACGCAACCACGACTCTCAAGATGCACGCACAGACACACACACACACACTTGTACACACACACACAGCAATGTACTTGTACCACAACCACCATTTAGCCACTAGGTGGCGGTGACGTCACCACAACGCATGTGCCAAGCTAGGTACATACGTGTACGCACGCGCACACACCCATGTACATACTTGTACACGCGCAAACACGCGCACACTCGCACGCCGCATCGATTCTTGCACCCAGGATGTCGTTGCAACAACCACCACCACCACCACCTCTCTCGCGGTTACGAGTTCCCATCCCCACAGCCGACTCCGATTCACGCCACGGCCTTCGTCTAAACTCTGCGGCCATCGCGTGTCGTTCTCTTAATTAATCGTCAAGTGTCCGTTAATCTAATAGGATGGAGGGGGGGTGGGGTTGGGGGGGGCACCTACCCTCCACCCCCCACCCACCCGCCCGCTCACGCACGCACGCGTTCTGCGTAAATTACCGACGCTCGGTGTCGCCGTTGACAGAACTGTGCACGTGTCAGTCGAAGGATCAAAGTCTACGCATTAAAAACATTCCATGATTGTGCATCCCCCCCCCCTTCCTCGAGTCGTCATTGATGTTTGGGTTTTGGCCCCGGTGCCACTGCTCGTGGGGGCCCTGGCGGGGGGGGGGGGGCCCGGGGGGGGGGGGGCCCGGGGGGGGGGGGGGGGGGGGGGGGGCGGGGGGGGGGGGCCGTGGTGGCGGCCATGCAACACCAAATGTCCCTTTGGCCCACACACCCAGGTTCTCTCTCAAGCGGCAATTCACAGTTAAGGTGTTCAGTTTGTTCTCCCTCCGCACCTCCGATTACGTGCGGCGCAAAAGAAGTGCAACATACGTACATACAAAGTCCCCCCCCCCCCCCCCCATGTCTGAGATGAGCTGGAGCCGCACCTGGTTTGACAACAACGCATGATGTGGCCATATTTGTGTCGAGACTCGCCGCCACCCGGCACAGCCAAGCATTTAATACGACGCGTGTGAAAGCGATTAGTGTGCCAATTATGGGTTTGGCTCGCTCGTAGGTTGAAGAATTTGACGCCAAATTTACCTTTGGGCTCTCAAGAAGTTTCGTAACAACGCACGTGCTATGTTGCGTAACCTGGGGTGCCCTGTGGCTAGGAGATGTTAACTCCCTCGCCCGGTATACAGAAAGTTGTGGGTTCCATCCCGACCCTGACGCCGACTATACGGAGTTTGCGGTGTCTCTCTCCCCTATGGTCGTGTGGATTTTTCTCCGGGTCCTCCGGTTTTCCCCTCCACATTGAGAAACACGCGTTTAAGAGTATATTTGCCATAAATGTCTGCACGATAAGCCACTTCGCTGAGCTGTCGTTTGCGATCGCCAGGTCGCTTCTGAAAAAAGATCTACACAGCTCAGTGGGACCTTACCTGGTAAAAAGAAAAAAATAACAGTTCAACCTTTCGATTTAAAGCTTTCGTGACTGGTTCTTTCGGTAAAGTCACGTAGAAAGGAAATAATACAATTAAAATAATTCGAGATTTGAAGCTTTCGTGACTGCAAGGAGTCACGTAGGTAAAACTAAATAATATAAATAAAATTATAAATCACGACGTTTCGGAGGCAACACAAGTCTCCGTCATCAGGTGGGACCGTCAGCTAAATTTACTGTATCAAGTGAGGCAAAATTCCAAGAGACAAGCTCTTAAATACAAGTTAAGGGGGAGGTGGGAGGGGCTTATCTGAATGTGGTAGCCAATAATAAAAATACTAAAAATAAAACATTTATATTATTTACCTTCTACGTGACTTTACCGAAAGAACGAAGAACAGTTAAACGTCTTGAGCACGAGGCTCCGAGCCTCGCTGTGGGGAGTGGACATCACAGGCTCGTCGCGACACGCTCCATTGGGGCAACTTTCGTCACCCCGTGGGGCCGCGCGCTTTGTCGCTTGTTGCAGAGGGCTGTGTTGCGTTTCGATGCCCTGTAGCCACCCTGGTCAAGTGTGCTGGTGCTTTCAAAGTAAAACAAAACAATACCGCGTGCTGTCTGCTTCACAGTTGACATTTAAGATGCCACGAAGTGGAGGCCATGCGTGGAGCCGGCGCCGCGAATTTGAACAAAAACATATTTTGGCTAAATTGTCGCCCTCCCCTCGTACTGCGAAAACTGGGCAAGGCCCCGCCTGAAAAAGCGTTTTTTTTTTAGACTCGCCGAGGTTAGACTGTAATAATAATCTCAGTATGAATAAATAAGAAAAGGTTTTACCCTTTCTGGCAATAAAACAGCTTCTTGGTTCTTTCGGTAAAGTCTCGTAGAATAAAAATAATAAAATAATAAAAATAAAATAATTCTCACGACGTTTCGGCCACAACGCAAGCAGCCGTCCTCAGGTGGAGAACAGGTCTGTCGAGAAGACAAATCGAAAAATAAAACAGCTGTTAAGATGTTGAAACACCAAATAGATACATTTTGAAAGGAATCATGTCTGCATTAACCACACGTACTTGTGAAAATGCAAACAAATATCTGATGATATATGACGCAGTCTTTAATAATAACGTAACTAGAATGGGGATATGCATTGCCTTTGCAACTGCTTTGTCTTCACCAGAGACAACCTTCTTTTGGGTCTAGTCTCGTATCATATTTTGTTTGTTGCGGTTGCACCCGACTCAAGAGCCGCATGGCTCACAGGGCTATACCTAATAAATGAAACTTGCAATTTAACTTGAAACCAGCGTCAGACCAGAGTACACAAACGGCGAACTGCACAAAGATAATGCCACCATCAGAGCATGTAAACAGCTCAGGGTGAGCAGCTACAAAATGGGACATTTTTTGCCAGTATCAAAGTATGAAAAAAACACATTCCTGCGGAGGGAGCTGGTAGGAACGTTGGTTTGCTCGGTCAATGGCCAGGGTCAACGGCGGCGTGGTGTATTCCGCATATATGCCCAACTGTGAGGGCGGGCACAAGCCGGCGTGAGTAGGTTAAACGTTGAGTTTTATAAGGGCACCACGGGGTGACTAGCCCCTCCCCACCCAGCCCCACCCTCCCCACCCAGCCCCACCCCACCCAGCCCCACCGTTCCCACCCAGCCCCTCCCCACCCAGCCCATCCCCACCCTCCCCACCCAGCCCCTCCCCACCCCTCCCATTTTTGGATGCACGACGGACGGACACAATAATCCCCTGTGGGCTGGTGTAATCAGGAGGTTCCTACCAGTATAATAACCTCTTCAATTACAGCCTCGCCACCGCGATAACGTCACTTGTAGGGGCAGCACAGGAACGATTTCAATCTCGTGGCAGCTCTCGTTTCCAGACTTCAACCTCGGCTCAATCTCGTCGGATCTTGGAAGCTGAGCAGAGTTGGGGGCTTCTAGATTTGAAGCTTTCGTGACTGCAAGGATTCATCCACTTTGGTTTTTTCGGTAAAGTCACGTAGGTAAAAAATAAAATAAATGAAAACTCATTTAAATCACGACGTTTCGGAGGCAACACACGAAGACGAAAGCTTGTGTTGCCTCCGAAACGTGGTGATTTAATGTAGTTGTTTTCATTTACTTAATTTTTTACCTACGTGACTTTACCGAAAAAACCAAAGAGTGAGAGTTGGGGGCGCCTGAGACCGTGCGTTTGGACGTGGGGACCAACGTAATGAAGGCTTGTAACAGGATGTCGTTGGGACTGCGAGGCTTTGTGCCGCGTTCGTGACCAGCAGAGGGCGGTAGAGTCACATCCTTTGGTTCCAGGACTCCGTGCTGACCACCAGACTGGTGAAGTATGTTCAACTCGGCCGCTGGGAGGCCCTCATCCAGCAGTGGATTGACAAAAGGGGCGTTCTGAGAGTGCGTGTCAATCTCACCACGATTCCCAGCACCTACCAATTAGTACGGTGCGAAAGACAATCTTCACTAAGGGGCCGTCCATAAATGACGTCACGCGAT
>CM025667.2:4685499-4697512 GCA_014621495.2 Entosphenus tridentatus
CCCCCCCCCCCCCCCAGGTGCGTGACGTCATTTATGGACGGCCCCTAACCTGCAGCCTCGCCACACTTACCACAGCCTCGCCACCTGTCGCAATTGTCCAACCCCACCACCTCACCACCACCACCTTACCACCACCACCTCACCACCACCACCTCACCACCACCACCTCACCACCACCTCACCACAACTTCACCACAACCTCACCAGCTCACCACGGCCTCTGCCAGGCTCGGGCAGCGCCTGTGACACGTTCGTAACGCGCGAGGGTTCCACCCGCAGCCAACCATAGAAGGGACGCCACCAGCAATCATCGCTTTAAAACAACTTTATTTATTTACAAGTCAGGGGGGGTGGGTAGGGGTGGTGCCATCACCGGAGGCGGACGGGCATCGCCGGGGGGGGGGCGGTCAACAAATGTGGGCACCGGTGAAACTAGCCGGTGAACCCAGGCGAACCCCCACCCTGGGGGTCCCACCATAGCCCCCCCTCCCCAGCCCCTTCAAAGCCCCCGCCCCCCCTTGCTCTGGCACGGGGAGGCAGAGCGGTGAAGGCTTTTCGCGCTCAGGTCCGGCCCTAGTGGGCACCTTCGCCCCTTCAACGCCACTGGGCCCCCCGTGGGGTTAAGGTTCAGCAGCATCAGTGGTCACTACACTTAACGCCCCGTTAAAAGACGAAGCTTATGTTCTATCAGGGGGGGGGGGGGAAATCTCACCGCGGCTACGGGTTTCATCAACGCTACAAGGAAACAACACGAACAAATCACGCGTCGCCATCTACAGCCTGAGTTTTTAGAAGGACAAAAAAACAAACGATAAAACATTTAATAACAACAACAACACAGGAGCCCGCGCGCCGCTCGCTCGTTTAGCCCGGGACGCTCGCAAGGAGAGGTCCAGCTTCTTGGCAGCCAGACGGCTCACCAGCTCGCTAGCCCTTCAAGCGCCCGCCAGCTCACCAGCACGCTCACCAAGCTTAACCTGCCGGCCGGCGCGCTCAACGGTCAGCCAGCCCGGCCAGCCCGCTCGCTCGGCCACCGGCCAGCGCACCGTTGGCCAACCAGTCCTGACACTGGCCAGCCCGCTCACTGGCTTTCCCGCCAGCTGGCCGGCTCGCAAACTGGCCGGCCGGCACGGATGCCGGCCAGCTCGCTCGCGTCCCAGTCCAACCGCCAAGCCTTTGGCCTGCCGCACGTTGGGTTGTCGTGCGGTCGGGCCCGGCCGCGGGATAGCGCGCTCCTCGGACGTCGGTTATTTTTCAGCCTCGGTCATCGTCGTTGCGGTGGCGGTGATTGGTAGTGGTGGTGGTGGAGGCGACCGTCGCCTCGTGCGGAGCCGGCCGCGTCAGGGGGTGAGGCTGGACGGGGCCCCGCCGATGGCCCTCTGCTGCCGTCCGGTGAGCTGGGCCTGGATGTCGCGCAGCTGCTCGGGCGAGGCGAGGCCCTTGAGCGCGGAGTTCTCGCGCTCCAGGTGCGAGTTTCGCTCCACGAGCTCCTTGATCTGGTCCTTGAGCACCTCCACCTCCTCGCGCACGGCGAACATCAGGTGGGACTTGACGAGGTCCTGAGACGGACACGGGGGACGGGCGGGGAGGAGAGAGGAGGGGGGGCGGCGGTTAGGAGGAGGTCACGCGGCGGCGAGGCTTTGCCAGCTGTCCGGAATCGGTGTGTGTACAACAGGTGGTAGGTATTGATTTGGACCCAGATCTGCTGCCAGTGCTGCGTTGACCATCATCGCAGTGGCCTGCACAGTTTTGATACTCGACCTGTATGTACGTATGTTGTATGTAAATTGAACTTCTTTCGCACCGTACGTAGCCAACCGTGCTAAATCGGTTGACTACGTACGGTTTAAAGTAAAAGAAAATATATTTAATTTTAACTTATTTCCAATCGCATATATGCGGTTTGTCTTTTAACTCCGATTCTTAAATACATAATTGTCAGTGTTTAACGTCAGGTTATAAACGCTAAGTCTGTGCTGCTCTCCGATTGCCCGGGTGAAACTGAATGAGCTACTGACAAACATTTATACGTCTTCAAAATGTCTGCAAAAGGAGTCAACTGAGATTATACAAAGCAATACAAATCTGGCTGCAGCCTGATGAAGCTGGTTGTAATTACTGGCGAAACGTCGTAGCTCAGAATGCAAATGTTGTGGCTTTGCTCTCCAACACAGCGGTTAGTGCTGTACTAGTAACGATTTGGCCACGTTCTGTTTACGTGACAACCCTTACTAATTGGTTGTGTCGGTTGGTGGTTGCGGGTTTAACGACACGTTCATATTTACACGATCTAACCCAGAACAAAAACGTGTATGATGGATAAAGCAAACATCGCCCGGCCAACCCCAACCGTTCCACGACTGCGAAACTACTGCAGCCAGCCGTAGTCGCACCTTCCTTTACAAATACGACTCTGTTGGCTTCTGAGATCTGACGACAGGGCCACATTCCTGGTGATTTGCTCACAAGCGCGTGTGGGTGTACATGTGTGGGTGTGCGTGCATGCTTAGTGCGTCATAAAACACTCAAAATAGATCCTCGCCCTCCATAAAAACCTTGCACGAGCTGCGTCACTGGCGCGAAAGTTCAGTTGAGTTGTCATTAATTGATGCAAAAGGAATTTACAAACCCCCTTGTCAATCCACCACTGGACAAAGGTCTTCCAACCCACTTAAAAGAGTCTCCTTGGCAAGGTTCGGGCCTATGTCAGCGATGGTGGAGCTGTCGAACTTGGACATGCAGAGATCGGGACAACTGTGAGAGGGATAGACAGGGTGCGGTGTGTCTCTGCTTTCTGTCTTCGGTGTCTGTCTCCTATCCGTCCGCTCTGCCTCATCCCTGATTTGTCTCCGTCTCCCACCGTCTATTCTCCACCGTACGTCATTCCTGTCCATCTTCCACGTCCAGCTGTTGTCCCGTCTCGCCTGTGTGTCCCGTTGTCTCTCTGCCCCCCCTCTGTCTTCCCTGTGTGTCTGCCTGTCCGTGTCACCTCCTAATTGTCTGCATTCCCTGCCCACGCCCTTCCGTCTCTCTGCTCTTTCCCACTGGGGCTGCGTCTTTCTCCCTGGGTTGCCGTCTGTCTGTCTCCCTGTCTCTTATCGGTTGAGAGACAAAAACAAACAAACACCAACCTGGTAACACGGGTAAATATTTAACAAGGCGGATGACTCAAGAGCGTGGGCGGAGCGCGTGTGGTCGGACGTGGTGCTGGCCACCCACCCCCTCGTGTGTCGTCTCAGCTTTCATAGTTGCTACTCCCTAACAGCACCTGCCCCAACCCTCGCTACAACACACGGGGGATCTTTGTCTCGTGTGCGTGACCGTGTGCGTGACCGGCCGTAAATGACACTGCCGTACGTACACTTTCGGGGTAATAACGCGGTCGTTATTCAAGTCTGCGTCGTCTCGGGCGGGCGGGCGGGGAGAGTTTGTTTGGAGCTCTTCCGACTTCCCTGGGCGGAATGACTTGGCAGGGTGTGGTCACCACCAGGCACGCGCTTAGCGGTGGCTCGGGCGAGACGAGGCGGGGAAAGGACGCAAAATGACCGTGACTCAAATCTGCCGTTCGTATCCCCCTTTTCTGGGGGCTCTGCGGGTCACGAAAACCGCTAGAGAGGAGGGGAGTGGCACGGTGGGCAGGGGGGGGGGATTCCTCGCGTCTCCACCGGCTTATTCCGCTAAGAAATAAGTAAAGCAGAACGAGTTTCTTAATTTAGTCAAGAAATCAAGAATGTTTGGTTGCTTGGGTGGCAGCGAACGTGCTGACGAACAGCACAGAGTTGACGCTGTTGTCGATACCACTGCTCTGAAATGAAATAAGTATCTCGTCGGTGACGTTTCGGGGCAACTGGGTCGTTCTAAAACGTTGGCCTTTTTGTGTTGCTACGATGTTTTTGTTTTGTTTACTTTAAGGGCAGAGTTTATTGATTAACGCTTCTGATGCTTTCAGCTGGGACTGCGACCGAGTGCCCTTTAGGCCTTTGCAGGTGCCTATCTTAGGCCTCAAGAGCAACAATGTATTCATGGGGGTTGAAGTTCATCTCCTGTGGCCATGCGGTGACCCAAGGCCGTAGCCATGGAGTCAACATTGGGGGGGGACCAAATCTTCTTGGGGTCCCCCCCTCCCCAGAAAAAAAAATCTAAATTTGAAAACGAATTTCCTGTCTAAAATATGAAAAAATTCACTAACACATAGGATGGACTTTTTTTTTACAAGAATGTCTAATAGTGTATTGTATTACATTGCTCTGTTTTTTCTTTTGACCTTTTCTTGTTTTATTGTATGTCATGGCAGAGATTAGGGATTAATAAAGTACAACCATAACCACAATCATATAAACAGAAATACATTTTATAGCAATATATTGGGGGGGACATTTTGAGCATATTTGAATATTGGGGGGGATGTCCCCCCCAATATCTATAATTACGGCCTTGCTGTGACCCAAAAGGGTGGTTAAAAACCCTCCACCGCTCTCTGCGGAGTTCCGAATGCAATCGTTTCTCCAGCTCAGCCACCGCAGGACGGATGTCGACAGCGGAATTTCAATTAAATTATGGGGTGCGGCAAAAGAGTTTAAAAACATTTTTTAAGTGCATCTATTTTTTTACGTGTCCTAGTCTATATTAGTCACCGCATAGGGCACGCGCGGACCCACACAAGACAAATATAAAGCGGGATATAATGCCACATCAACGGTACAAGCATTACACCTGTCCGCCATCCACTCTCGAGAAGGCTCATTGCCCGAAACGTCAGCCTATTATATTAGATCTTTGTAAGGCAAACCTGCACCGTGGTTACCAGGTAGGTCGGACGGGCGGTGGAAGGGGAACACAAAACACTCAGAGGGGTACGAATGACACAGTCGGTGTCAGACGCGAATCTCCCCGTGTCCATCCCTGCATTCTGCTCAGACTCTTTAACAGCCAATTCTGAACGTTGGCAATGTTGTGACAACGTTCCATGTTTACCGGGCACAGTACTAAGAACAAAGCTGTCAACCCACACGGTTTACCCCGTATTCTTGTGAAGTTGAGTTTTCAGGTCCATACGGCGTACAGCCGTTTCAATACGGGCAAAAAAATGTGTCTATTTGTTTGTGTTTTGGTTCTTTCGGTAAAGTCACGTAGGTAGGTGAAAATAAAATACAAAAGAACTAAATTTAGTTATTTTTATTTTATTTTTATTTTATTTTCACCTACGTGACTTTACCAAAAGAACGAAAGAGTATGGATTCTTGCAGTCACGAAAATTTCAAATCTAGAATTGTTTGTGTTTCTCTCCTTGTAGGATGAACTTTGAGATTTATAAGGGCACGGGGTGACCATTGATGTCTGAATGTGTCTGTAATAAGGTAGGGCACTGATAAGGGGCTTACAGGTATGTAGTGTAGTGTATAGTCGTGGTGTCTAGTAGCAAACCTGTGCGTATTCTTGTCCAGAGAAAGTGAGTTTTCAGATCCATACGGCGCACAGCCGTTTCAATACGGGAAACAACACATTTAATTTTACTACGTGTTTGTGTTTCTCCCTTGTGATGGGACTCTGCTGGATGAAGGTTGAGATTTATAAGGGCACGGGGTGACCAATAAGGTCTGAATTTCTCTGTGATAAGGTAGGGCATTGATAAGGGGTTGACAGGTATGTGATACGCCCCGGATTCTAAGACGCTCTGGAAAGTTAAGACTCACCCCTATACTTTGTGCCCCGCTGTCAATTAAAATTATACAGACCTGGTGTCTCACACACACAGCCACAACTACCGGGTTATAGGATGCACGCCCCAAGCTATGCTTTAAAATACAGAAGGGGGGTGGGGATTGCATCTTATAATCGGAATATAATACAATACATATTTCTACAATAATGTATCTACCGGGCCAGCACAATAGGAAGGTTACGAGTTAAAATTTACATTGTGGGGTGGGGGTGGCCTAAGCCCATCATCCTTGCGGGGTCGATAAAACGGACACCACTTTGTGTGTGGGAGGTAGGTCAACAGCGATGGCCTTGCACACCCCCCACCACCCCGCCATAACACAGTGGAATTCCCACCACTGGTTCAAGATTTGAGCAAGAAAATCACATTGATGTTGATCATTATTCACAAAGGATAGATGGGAGGGAGGCTGAGCAATTATCAGGTTGGATACAATGAGCAAGAGTCATTGCACGAAACGTCGACTATTGCCTAGGGGGGGGGAGCTTGCTTGTTTGTTCTAACGGCGAGGCAACGCTGATGATTGCTGCTACTGGCAGGGCCCCAAGCCACGGTGCGTGACCACACGATCAGCAGCCACCCACACGCTCCGTGCGGCTCGGTGTGAGCGAGCTGCCGGTCTGCCCCCCTCTTTATATACCGCGTCCAAATATAGCCCCGACACGAGCACCAATCAGCAGCCTCGAGCCACTGACAAGCCACACCCCCTCGGCTCTCCTCATCCGCCCCAACCCTACAGCCCCCCCCCCTTTAACCCCCCCCCCCCCCCCCCCCCCCCCAAGGCAAAGATCCCCCGTATAGCCTGAACAGACTGTTGGGGCAAGTGCTGTAAGCGAGTAGCCACAACGGTTCACGACGGAGGTTTGGGGTGGCCAGCACCACGCCCGACCGCCTTTGTCTCCCCAGTGGCGATGTTTTTATTAGTTTCCACGCACCGCACCAGGTACTCATTTGAGGCCGAGTCGACCTAGGGGAGGCCCAGAACCGGTTCAGATAATTCATCGTCACCGGTGTTGGCCGTGAGCGGGAGTCGAACCCGCATGGCCGGGTTTCGTAGCGCGGCGTAGCGCTAACCGCTGCACCACCGCTCCCCCCCCCCCACCACGAGCACCACCAAGCACCACACCCATGCCAGGAACAAGTTGTTCCTGTGGCCTGCCATGCGGTGAGCAGTGTTGGGGTTGTGTGGGGGGGGGCAACGAGTGGTTGCCCCTGGCAACGCGGGGTAAACACAGAGCGAGGTTAGCCGCGACTGCTACTGCCTCTTTTCTCGCATGTCAAGGTTCTGGGTGTCAACACCGGTGAAGATCACCCTGAACCGGTCTACGTCTAGGTCGACTCGACCTCGAATTGGTTTGCACGGTGCGGCGCGCGTGTTTAAACGTCGCCACTGCGGAGAGACAAAGGCGGACAGGTGTGTGGTGCTGGCCACCCACCCCCCCTGGTGTGCCGTGCCGGCCTTCAGCACTTGCCCCAACAGGCTGTTGCTACACGGGAGATCTTTGTCTTTGCCTCTGGCTAAGCATTTACCTGAGTGACTCCGCGTGTCTGTGTGTCTGTGTCCTTGTGTCTGCATGTATTTGTGTCTATTGTGTGTGCCTGTGTATGCTTGTGTACAATTAAATATCTTGCAGTGTGCATGCCCGTGTGTCTGTCTGTCTCTGTACGTATGTTGAACTTCTTTCGCACCGTACGTAGCCTGCGTGTGACTGTTTAAGTAAATGCTTGTGCGTGTGTGTGCGTGTGCGCCTGTGTGAATCTGGCTATAATATCTGTACACCGATGCAACATCTCATGAGCAGAGGTGAAAAAAAACTCAAATATTCACAACTTCTGACAGCAACCCCAGAAGACATTACAGCCCCCCCCCCACCATTCTCAAACTGCACTTTCCGAATATTGAACCCTAGCCCCCCACAATAATCAAGCAGGGACTCACCATGGCTTGCTCAATCTTGTTGTCAATCGCTACCACGCTTGCTCCGGACGCACTGTGAACACAAAAAACCACAAACACAAGCCATCCCAGAGTTAGTCAACACTCACGGGGGGTTCAACCACGAGACTTTGGGGGGGGTATCCCCCCCCCCCCCGTGGGACCCCCGGGTTCTCCACAGCACGTGTGGACGTGACAGCCGTTTCCAACGTTTCTAGCCAAGAGCACTAAGGAACTAAAAACCAACCACGGCTGGCGAGAGTAGGTGGCAACAGGAGTGGGGGAGGAATGGCTGACGACTTTAAAACTCTGGGAAGACGACGACAACGAGAGGAGGATGAAGATGATGAGACACCATCACAACAACGACGAGGGCGGATGGAGAACCACGCGACTACACAGAAGGAATGGGAAAACAACATCCATAATACAGGTATTTTTTTGGTTTAGATCGCGTCAATATATAAATGTGTCGTTAAACCCGCCGCCACCCGACACAGCCAACTAGTAAGGGTCGTCACGTGAACAGAACGTGGCCAATTCGTCACCGGTACAGCACTAACTGGTGTGTTGGAGAGCAAAGCCACAACATCTGCAATCTTGAGTACGACGATTCGCCGGTAATTACAACCAGCTTCATCAGGCAACCGCCAGATTTTGGGTGGTGGCGTGTTCAATGAGACTTTTGTAATATTTACGCGATAAAAAAAAACTATTACTTATAGACATCGGCCGCGAAATCCTACGCGAATAATACATCAGAGTACGTGGCCGACCTGTTTAGGCCCCCTGCTGTGAGAAAGTTCAGGCCGTGACACGAACATCTGGCACGGGGATCATGCGGGTACCGGTGGGGGAGGAGGGAGGGTATTGGGATACGTTCCAGAGGGCTAGCCCGGGAGGACGAGCACAACCGAAATGTTGTTGTTGTTACCTGTGGCTGAGACGCACGGACACGCAATCCGTGCCCAGCAGGGACACGAAGAAGGCCACGGATACATTGTGAAGCTCAAAGGCTCCAAGGCTGCTCGCGGTGGCGCGGGTGCATTCTTCCGACATCTTCATTCTTCACTAGCTCCTATTCGCTGGCTCCTCTTTACTAGCTCCTCTTCGCTAGCTCCTCTTAACTAGCCCCGGGTGACTCTACGCTTTGACTAGCCAACGGAGACCCACTCAAATCCGCCGACCAGCTGGCTATCTCCTCGCTGAGAGCAATGGGATTTTGTTTTTTTCGCTCACAGAGAGCGAATATTCGTTGGAACTGAGCGCGCAGGCGGCTAAACAACACGGCAGCAGCTACCGGCGACTTTGGAAGCCAACGAATAGAGAGAGGAGTGAAGCCTGGTTTCTACTCGGGAGATATTCACCAACAGAGAGAAACGAGAGGGTTTCTGAAAGCCACTGGGAGCGAGAGAGAGAGAGAGAAAGCCACGGGGAGAGAGCTCGTTTGCTCGGGTCTGTACCCTTCGAGAGATCTAATGCAAATGCGGTGGAACCCCTTGGCCGACTGAGCGTGACTGCAACGGGGGAGGTGGTGGGGGGGGGTACACGGTGGGTGGGTGGAGGGAAAGGAGAGAGAGGAGTCTCATCTGGTTCATTCCAGCCTGGGCTGGCTGGACTCCAGTGACGTCAGCAACCTCTCCTCCTCGTTCCCTGATCCCCCCACCAGCCCTCCATCCCCCCCTCCACCCCCCCGCCCTCCACCACCCCCCCTCCACCCCCCCGCCCTCCATCCCCCCCTCCACCCCCACCCCGCCCTCCACACCCACTCGCCCTCTCTCTCTCCGTCAACAACAACATCACCATCATCATCACGAAGCACACATTCGTCACTGCCACACAAGGAAGATGATGATGATGTGGTGCCATATGGCGACGTTTCGGGGCAATGCCCTACCCCCCGCCGCCTCCGCTTAATAGCAAGCAAAATAAAACTAACCCTCAACGCATTCGTCAATAACACTGCCTCTGTAAAGGGAAAATATATAATGGGCGGCGTTTGGGGAAATGTCCCTTCTTAGTAGCAGAGAGATGTGGCGAGCCAGACAGACATTGCATCATACCCACTGCGAGATACGTAGTGATATGTGCATGGGTTTGTTCCTAAACATCAACAGACGGGTAAACGGTTACGTGTCTGTCTGACCATATGCCAATTGGAAGTATTTTTGTGTCAGCATCTGGAAACATTCTTCAACTCTTCTTAATTGCTGCCAGGGTCCCGTCGTGGTGTGTAATACTGTGGTGTATCAACGCAGGCCTCCACCTATCCCACTCACTCAATCTCTCTTTAGGCCCCGCGTCGTATATCTCCGCTAAGGCCCCGTTGCCCGAAACGTCGCCTATTAAATGCGCTCGTTGCAGCCAACGCCGAGTGGGCATGGCAACAACGACAACCACCATAACAACAGCCACAACAATTCCTCCTCTCTGCGTTTGACTCTGCGACCGAAAGAAAAACACGTGCACATGACGGAATCCGCCAGCAAGGGGAGACAGAGAGGCACTGCGTGTGCTTGACTCGGAAGATGATAACCTGATGCAAAACAAATGTGGGAAATGAATAAATACATACATAGACTCTCCAGCAATGTGCGACTGTGCTCATCCAGAACAGACCGTGGTACCACGTGGAACCACGCAACGCCCAGATCCACAGTTTCATTTATTTATTTTCAATGTATGTATTTGGTATAGCCCTGTGAGCCATTCGGCTCTTGAATCGGGTGCAGCCGCAACAAACAAAAAACAAAAACACGAACAAGAAAATATCTTAAAGTGACTATGTGACTAAGTGCAAACAGAAAATCCAGGAAAAGACGGCAAAATATTCCACAAAAAGCACCGTACTCCAACGCTGTGTGGAAAAATCCCAGTGGGATGCAAGTCAAACAACAACAACCGCAGACAAGTGGGAGACGCCACGGCAATGTCTGGCTTTACCACGTGAATGTGAGATTGTAGCTGCTACTCTGCATCTTCATCATCAGCAGCAGCAGCAGCCGTACGACAAGAAAGAAGGAGCAGAGAATTGGGGCAATGGTGCAGTGGTGTCCATCCCATGCACGATCGGCACTCCTTCACAAATCGAACATTAACGGCACAAAGCCCAACTGTGGAGCACATAGTGACCCCACAGAGACACACGGAGATACTTAGAGATACCCCCCCCACCCCCACATAGAATTGCGTAGAGAATCGTGGAGACAAACGGAGATGCAGAGCTACTCTTAGAGATAACGCGAAAACACAGAGACACGTTAAAGACAATCCACGATAGAGCCATTGTGGCCTTGCAACTCGAACTGTGGCCCACGTAGTGACCCCACAGAGACACACGGAGAGAGATACGTCGAGACCACCCATAGACATGCGTAGAGACACACGGAGATGGACTCGCAGAGACACCGAGAGACACATTAAATATTGTGGCCATGCTCCGTTAACGGAGGAGGAACTGCGAAGCACTTGCCCCAACAGTCTGTTAAGGCTATACGGGGGATCTCTGTCTTATATATAAAAAAAGCATACTGTCTTCTTGGTTCTTTCGGTAAAGTCACGTAGAAGGGAAGTAATAAAATATTATAGTATTATATTATTTTATATTTTATTATGTTTTATTTTTATTATTTTATTACTTCCCTTCTACGTGACTTTACCGAAAGAACCAAGAAGATGAATCCCTGCAGTCACGAAAGCTTTAAATCGAAATTTAAAGCATACTGTATTTATATAATAAGCGACGTTTCGGACAATGACCCTGCTTCACAGCACATTGAGGCGAGGCAGAGGTGTAGAGTGACCAGAGTGAGTATGTGACGAGACTAAACGAAGTTGGTGCTTGGCTGTTTATGAATATAATAATAAGGGTTTACTGAGCTCGCCGATTGGCTGAGCTGATAATATTGGGTTGGGGAATTGGGCACCCTGCCCCCCACCACACCAACATGTACTAATAAGTAAGAGTGCTGGACTAAATGTGCGACAGGTTTTAATTCACCAGACTAAGACAATGTGAAATCCACACACTCAAGATTTCATTAATACTCCACGGTCTGTCGTCGACCAGAGAGAGACTGTGACGACAAATAAAAACCCCATTTAACTGCTGACTCGATGAACACTGGGAGCAAGCCATCACGAGCATCATCATCATCCATCATCTCTCCCATCACCCCCTTCCCACTACCACTCACGCCACAACCGGCGGGTCCACACAACAACAACAACACAACAACATTCTAGATTTGAAGCTTTCGTGACTGCAAGGATTCATATTCTTGGTTCTTTCGGTAAAGTCACGTAGGTAAAAAAATTAGATTAATAAAAATAAAACAATAAAAATCACGACGTTT
>CM025667.2:4743099-4754340 GCA_014621495.2 Entosphenus tridentatus
TCACACACACAGTTAACATCACCACCATCACTTCACACATCACCACCATCACCACCCGCACCTTTGCTCGCCCCCTTGCCGCCACCCTTCGCTTTAGGGCCCATCTCTTCGGCGGGGGGTGGGGATATGCGAGAAGAAAGGGGGGCTCTTGCTATGAGAAAGGGGGGGCCTTGCAGAGACCCTGCGGGGTAGCCGAGACCCAGGCAAGAAGACGGAGGAGGAGGAGGGGGGACCCCACCACTCCCAGTGATCTCAATGACGCGTGTCCTCGTTACATTGAAGCCGGTGCGGCCATCTTGGGTAGGGGGCGGTGGTGGTGATGGTGAGGAGGCACCCCCCCCTCGCCCCGACTGCGCATGCGCGATGGACGGTGGTGGTGGGAGGGGGTCCCTTAGCAAGATGGCCGCGCGGGCTTCAGGCAGAGCAGCCGCCTCGTAGCAGCAGCAGCGTAGTGGTCGAGGGATTCCTGGTGCCGTGGACGAGGTCCTGGTGGTCGTGGACGGGGTCCTGGTGGCCGTGAACGGGGTCCTGGTGCCGTGAACGGGGTCCTGGTGGTCGTGAACGGGGTCCTGGTGGCTGTGAACGGGGTCCTGGTGCCGTGAACGGGGTCCTGGTGCCTGTGAACGGGGTCCTGGTGCCGTGAACGGGGTCCTGGTGCCTGTGAACGGGGTCCTGGTGGTGTAAACGGGGTCCTGGTGGCTGTGATCGGGGTCCTGGTGGTCGTGGACGAGGTCCTGGTGGCTGTGAAACGGCGACCCCTGCGCGAGACCCCGGTTTCGAACCGTCAGTCATGTCGAGGAGACGCGGAGGGGACGAGAAGGGGTCCAAGATCCCGTCCAGTGAGTCCCCCATCCCCCACATAATCCCCTAAACCAGTAGGTTCTTAATGGATACACAGGGGTTTGATGAAACAAAATAAGTTGTTACATAACTTGTGTGTTTTCAATTGAACGCCTACAAATATAGCCTGGCCGCGTCTCGCTACCGCCCCCCCCAGAAAGGGCATCTCGCACCCCCACAGGGATGTAGTGGTGGTGTTGTTGCATGCACCCTAGGTTTAGAACACATTCCTGCTGAGGGAGCTGGTAGGAACGTTGGGTTGCTCGGTCAATGGCCAGGGTCAACGGCGGCGTGGCGTATTCCGCAAATATGCCCGACTGTGAGGGCGGGCACAAGCCGGCGTGAGTAGGTTAAACGTACGGGGTGACCAGCCCCTCCCCACCCAGCCCAGCCCCACCCCTCCCACCCCCCACTCAGCCCCACCCCCACCTCACCCCCACCCAGCCCCACCCCTCCCTCTTCAGCCCCCACCCAGCCCCACCTTCCCCACCCAGCCCCACCCTCCCCATCCTACCCTCTCCACCCAGATCCTCCTGTGGGCTGGTGTAACCAGGAGTTTCCTACCAGTAATAAGAAGAACCACTGCCCCCTAAACCCTGTAGCCGGGGCTCAGTTTCTCCCAGAATTAGTGCGAGGTGCAAGTGGCACAAACCTGACGACGAGATGGAGTCTACTGGATTCTGTGTGTGGGTCACGGACACATTCCCATAGCTGTCAACCCATACGGTGCCACTCCGTATTCTTGCGTGTGTGCGTGCCTGTTTCATTTGCCGGTCATCCCAGTCGGTTTACCTGCAACGCCTGCAGTGGATAAGGGCCATTGCCCGAAACGTCGAAGGTTAATACTGTAGACCTCTCTCGGTGTTTTTAACCGCCGTGTCGAGTTGCTATGATGTTAGTTGGGCGCCACTGCCTATACGTAGCAGCATCACCAATTCCTTTGTTTAACCAAAGCTGTCAACCCACACGGTTTATCACCCCGCGTTCTTGTGCAGGGAAATTGAGTTTTCAGGTCCATATGGCGTACAGCCGTTTCAATACGGGCAACATTTATTTGTATCTATTTGTTTGTGTTTCTCCCTTGTGATGGGACTTTTTACGATGAACTTTGAGATTTATAAGGGCACGGGCTGACCAATAAGGTCTGTAATATGGTAGGGCACTGACAAGGGGTTGACCGGTACGTATTTCCCGGGTGTCGGACGCGAACTGCTCAGAGGCATGGGTTCCAATCCCCTGACCTCAGACGCATTTCTGTGTGGAGTTTGTACCTTCGATCCCCTGTGCTGTACGTATGAATGTCCCTCCAGGTCCTCTGGGTTTCTTCCCATAGCTCACGGAGAAAAACCCGTGCAATATAACTGCTCTTGGCCACAATCCCAATGCTCAAAAGTTATAGGCATATTACGCAATTGGGATTATACGTAGCAATATTGCCCCCTTGCTTGTGAAAGCTTGTGAAAGGTTTCAGTTTGGTGTTTTAACATCTTAACGTCTGTTTTGTTGCCAGAAAAAAGGGGAAAACCTATCCTCATATTTTGGTACTGGCAAAGGAGGTCCCATGATCTTGGCAAGGACCCTCCCGAAAAAGGCCCTTGAGACTCAGGCAGGCTTTCTGGCGGAAACCAATGCAATAATATTACAAAATAATCGCAGAGTGTTTTCACTCTCTTTTGCAGGATTCCGGGTAGAACGTGGAGACGGTGACACTTCCAGGGCATCGTCCTTTGGGCCAGCCTTGCCCCCTGCATTCCGGCCGCAGCAGAAGGTGGAGGATGAGGAGGAGGAAGAAATCGGACCGGTCTTGCCCCCTGGGTTTCGACGGCAGAAGGAGGATGAGGACGATGACGACGAGGAGGAGGAGGAGGAGGGGGGCATTGGGCCAGCCTTGGCCCCCGGGTTTTCTGGGCAAAGCGGCACAGCCAGTGGATCAGGGCGGTGTGTGAGCATCACACCACTACCACCAATACCGTCACACAACCATCACAATGCTATAATTCCAGCATCACAACACTCACTAACACTGTCACACCATCACAGTACCACCAGGGGAGCATAATTAGATCAGTGGAGAGCGGTAAGTAAATGCGTGGAGGGAGGTAGAGTGAGCTGAAAGGGGAGAGGTAGGCATGGGAGAGTATTTTTAAGACGGTGATCACGATCTCGTCACTGATGCAGGAATTCATTTGGAGGCAGTGGACCGATCGTGGTATCACGGTCGTGTGCAGTCGTCGGCGATATTCAATGCAGCCGCTGTGTATGTTTGTGTGTGCAGGAGCCCAGTGCGCAAGAATACTGATGACGATGATGACGGCTACTTTGGACCAGCGTTGCCACCTGGGTTTGCGCCGCGGGCATCCATCATTGGCCCCACCATACCCCCAGGTGTCACCGAGCAGGTGCGAGCACACGCGCACGCGCCACCACGACACCACTCGCGGTCACCGCTGTTGCCCAAGAATTTCAATTCTCCAACAATGTTGCTTCAAATTAGTCAAATGGAAGAACACCAATGTCGTCTGCTGCGAAAATTTGGCAGGACCCTGCTGAAAAAAATACTTATTCATGTTGTACGATCCATAATGTAGTTTTTCTTGGGTTAGATCGCGTAAAATTAAGGTTCGTAAAATATCCATAATATAGGTTTCTTGGGTTATATCGCGGAAAATTTACGATCTTAAAATGTACGCGATCTAACCCAAAAAAAACTATATCATGGATGATATTGGTCGCGAAAGCCTGCGTGTTAAACTGATGTACGAGTTGGCACAGTAGGGAGCACAGCTGGTGCATCTGACAGTCAAATCAATCAACCCATGGCACCTGGATCTGTCCCGTGACCTGCAGTCAGCGAGCCTGTGACACTTCAACTGGTCTCAAAGTGCACCTAGCCTGGCACAAGCGCCGTCGTGACGTCACCGCAACAAAGTGAATGTGAATGGCGGTTGTTGTTGTTGTACGTGCGTGCGTGGTGTGTGACGGCACCATGCAATGTGTCTGCCCCCTACCCTGTCTCCAGGACGACAGTGACTCAGATGGGGAGATCATAGGACCCATGCCGGCTGAAGGCCCCATTCAGTCGCGAGTGGCCGAGGAGATTGAGCTGCGTTCGCAGCGCATGAAGGACAAGCTCCTGGGCAAGGTGAAGGTTTTAAACGTTAATCCGTCAGCTCTGTCCGTTCGTCCGTCCGTCTGTCTGGAGCATGGGGGTCACGGTAACCCTCGTTAAGAAGATCCAAAAGAAACAACATTTTGGTATGAAGTTGCGCTGCCGGTATAATACATACCAGAGCAGCCTGCCGGATTGAGTCCGCCAGCCTCTGCAACAAGCGGCGAACGTGCTGCCGTTGGGCCCTGTCACTACCCCAGGGATGAACGAAAGAAACCAAACTCAAATAAAACTAACGATGCTGATGGTGATGATCGTGTGTTGCATAAAACATCAGCACTGGGGAGACAAAGACGGCCAGGCGTGGTGATGGCCACCCACCCCTCGTGTGCTGTGTTGGCTGTCATAGGTTCTCGCTAACAGCACTTGCCCCAATAATCTTGACCAATAAAAGTGGCGGATATCTGAACCTGTCCTGGGCCTCTCCTTGGCTGACTCAGCCTTAAATGGGGACCGGGTGCGGCACGTAAAACATCAGCACTGGGGAGACGAAAGCGGCCGGGCGTGGCGCTGGCCACCCATCCCCTCGTGCGTCATGCCATCCTTCACGGGTGCTCGCGAACAGCATTTGTGAGAGGCTACACGGGGGGGGGGATCTTTGTCCCGTGTGTGTGTATGTGTGCGTGTGCGTGCACGCGCGTGTGCAGACGGACGAAGGCCCCGTGGTGCGCGAGTCCTGGATGATGGAGCTGCCCGACGACGCGAAGACGTTTGGGCTGGGGCCGCGCTCGTTCCGTCGCAAGGCGGCGCCCGACGCCGGCGACCGCTCCGTGTGGACCGACACGCCGGCGGACCGCGAGCGCCGGGCCAGGGTGAGAGAACGCCTCGCGTGCGGCACGCCAGCGGGAGCGCACGCTGTTATCGCGACGCTCGTTTGCCCGGGAGAGCCAACGAACTGGTTTCAGGGGCTCGCGCACTCGGGGACGGGAATTGATCCTTATAGAAAGTCAATGTATGACGTTGAGGGATGCTGTTGGCATGAACGATGCGATATAACATGAAAGCATCATTATCAAGGTGGGACCCAGGCTTCCGGTTTTGTGGAGTGTGGAAACCGTTTTCAAGTTTACGTTGTTTCACCCGGTGAGAGCACGAGAGACCAGTCCCTTTTTTAGGAGGGCGGTCCTGCCAAGTGTTCGCAGTAGGGGGGGGTGGGGTAACGTTGCCATGAGCCATCCCAATTGAGTAACCTGCAAGGACATTTTTCAGCATTTGGGAGATTTTGGACAATACAAGCTGCATTGTACGGTGCTTTCTTTACCTTTGGAAAGCAACCGGAAAACCCAGAGGAAACCAATGCAGAACTTATAAACTCCACACAGAGAAGACTGCCGAGTCAGGGTCGAACCCAGGGTCTTATTTGCATGAGGCACGAGTGTGACCACTGCGCCATCTCCCTGCCCGCCCAGTGCTTGATGCTTTTCGTCCGATCGCGGTCATCGTTGACTCGTATAAAACACACCCCCTTGACGAATATCGTGATATAATATCGTTCACAGTATGAAAATCGTTCACTGCTCTGCATTGATTGGCACCCACCGGTGTGTGTGTGTCGGCTGGGTTGGGGGGGCTTTGCGCACTGGCTGGGGGGCCTTCTGCGATGGGGGGGGGGGGGCTGTGTTCGTACGACTGCAGGAGGGGGACGCCGACAAAGCCGGTGGGAGCGGCAAGAAGAAGCGGAAGCACAAGGTGGAGAGTGAGCCCTCCGAGCAAGACCTTCAGCTGGCCGATGCGGTGGCGGCCTACAACGTGAGCGACGCCGCACACTCTCCCCGCTCTCTCTCTCCCTCTCTCACTGCATTCTCTGTCTAACACCACACGCTCCTGCTAGCGCCCAGCACTCCTTCTGACGTCCTGCTCCCTCTGTGTCTCCCTCCACTCTCCCTGTCTCTGTCCAACACCCCGCTCTCCCTGTCTCTCCCTGCCACTCGCATTCTCTCCTTGAGACTCACTGGATCTCACTTCACATGTTCTAAGCAGCCCACTCTCCTCATCTGTCCCTCCCTGTCTCTGCTCGTGGCTCCTGTCTCTCTGCCTAACACCCGACTCTCCCTATATCACACTCAGTCTTACCCTGCAACTCCCCTCCCCCCCCCACTTGTGTAAGGTATCTTAAGTTGCAGTTGAATTTAGAATGTATATAAATAGATGTTATTTTCGTTGTTGTTGTTGTCGCACTTTCTGTTTCACCGCTCCCCCCCCCACAATCCACAACCCCCGTCTCCACCTAATCACTGCATCGGGGGAGTTGTGGTGCAGTGATTAGCGCACTGCGCTAAGAACCTGGCAACACGAGTTGGAGTTTTGGCCATGGTTACACATTCATGGGGAGTGATATCTGCACCTGTCCTAGGCCTCCCCTAGGTCGACTCCGCCTGTGATGATGTACCTCGTGCGGTGTGTAAACAGCAGCACTGGGGAGATCACAGCGAATGGGCGTGTTGCTGGGGCCATATCACCCCCTTGTGCACCATCCTGCCCTTAATAGGTGTTTGCGAATGGCACTTGTCCCCTACTCTTTAAGCCTGTACCCAGTGGCAGGTCTTCGGCTCAGACGGCCTCTATCCTACCTGATGTTGAGCTTTCTCCACCTCCCTTCGCATTATCACACACGCGGGCAGTGTCGTCAGGCCCAGCGTGGTCACGCGCGGCATCATCACAAGCATCATCGTCACACGCGGCATTGGAAAAACACAGCCTCGTCGCCTGCAGTCAGCATACGCAGCATCATCACCAGCATCCTTGCAGACCTTCCTTTATCAAGATATCGCCCACTAAGAACGGCCTCTTCTCGACTGTTCCAATCGGACGTCTGTCCTCCCCGAACCCGCTAGAGAGGAGTCCCTCATTTAACTTTTCTCTTCTGCGCGCGGTGCACGCTCTCGCTCGCAGGAGGCTAACCGCGGCGTGTCGCTGATGGACCAGCACAAGCGCAAGCGCAAGTCGGGCGGGGCGGCCACGGGCCCCCCGCCGCCGCGCCGGCCGTTCGATCGCGACGTCGACCTGCAGGGGGGCCGCGTGGACGGCAGGAAGCGGCAGGACATCATCGACAAGTCCCGGCTGCTGGGCTCGCGCTTCTCCCACGGCAACAGCCGCATGTTCCTGTGACGGCGCCTAGGGGGAGCCCCTCGCCGCGGCCGTTGCGTTCGTCGCATTGCCGCCCGCGGGGGAATCCGCCCGTAGGTTCGCACCATCTCCGCAGGGCCCCGGAGCGAAGAGGCCCGGTTGTGAACGTGGCGGATGGGGCCTTGGACCGCCCTGCACGAAGGGATTGTCACGGGCATTGCAGTCAGTGGAGTAGCCGCGGTTGATTGGCAGTGGAGGGGTGGGGGGGGCTACGTGGTGGACAGCAGAGGGGTAGTGCGGTGAAATGCATTGCTGTACTGTACTTCTATGCTCCCACATTCATGACGTACGCCTTTACCAACACACAGACCGGCATGGTGAAGTATTGTCAAATAACCTCCCACAACTCACATGATATAGATGTACAGTTTGGATTTATTACATAAATGGGATTGCATAGGGATAAGAGCGGAGAGGTAGGAGAGTGCGTGGAGGGGAGTAGAGTGAGATGAGAGAGGTAGGAGAGTGCGTGGAGGGGAGTAGAGTGAGATGAGAGGTAGGAGAGTGCGTGGAGGGGAGTCGAGTGACATGAGAGAGGTAGGAGAATGCGTGGAGGGTAGTAGAGTGAGATGAGAGGGGAGGGGCAGGAGAGTGCGTGGAGGGGAGTAGAGTGAGATGAGAGTGGAGAGGTGGGAGAGAGCGTGGAGGGGAGTAGAGTGAGATGAGAGGGGAGAGGTGGGAGAGAGCGTGGAAGGGAGTAGAGTGAGTTGAGAGGTAGGAGAGTGCGTGGAGGGGAGTAGTGAGATGAGAGGTAGGAGAGTGCGTGGAGGGTAGTAGAGTGAGATGAGAGGGGAGAGACAGGAGAGTGCGTGGAGGGAGTAGAGTGAGATGAAAGGGGAGAGACAGGCAGTGGTCAGTCCATGCAGGATCTCGAAGACGGCGAGTGTGATATTGTAGTTGACGTGGGATTGGATTCGGGGCCAGTGGATCTGTATGTCGGGGCGATGTCTCATTTACAGGTGCGGGTTGAGAAGTGAGACAGCATTTTTTGTTACATGAATGTTTTAAGAATCACTTTAGATCTGCTTTTACTCTCGACCAAGGCATGTCACATATATACTTTGGCAATAAACCATTGCTTTTTATGTTCTGGACTCGATGAACTGGTTCAGAGGATCACACGCACATGGTGGGAGCCTGCTCCCAGTTTTGTAGAGTGTGGAAGCCTCTTCATATTGGACATTTATGTTGTTTCACCAGGTGAGCACTCTTAAGAGAGCCAGGATAGCCTTCAGGGCCCATGGGGGGTGATGGACATATATTATTACAGTAAAACCTTGGATTGCGAGCATAATTCGTTCCGGAAACGTGTTTGTAATCCAAAGCACACGTATATCAAAGCACTCGTATATCGGTTGTGATCACGTGATGCTCGGCAGACAAAGCGTAAACACGTACTACTCGTATTGCAAGACCTCGCTCGTTTATCAAATTAATATTTATTAAAAAAAATTGCTCGTCTTGCAAAACACTCGCAGACCAAGTTACTCGCAATCCAAGGTTTTACTGTATTACCAATGCTCTTGTTTCGCCGGAAAAGACTCACTGAATCTCAAGAGTATTTTTCAGGAGGGTCCTGCCTGCTTTTCGCAGTAGGGGGGGCGATGTCGCTGATGCGTATTCCCGATTGAGTAATTTTCAGATACGTCAGCATTGGGATGTTTTTGCCCCCAATACCAATTTACATTGTGCGGTGTATTTTTCTTTTTTTTTACTTTCTCTACGGAAGGAAACCGATGCACCATTTGGGGAGAACATACAAACTCCACCCAGAAGTGGCGCCCTTCGTTGGGGATCGAACCCAGGCTGCTGCTTCTTGCCGCGATGTGCAAAGCGTCGGCACTGGACCACCAAAATGTGGTGGCTCCAGGTCAGGCTTGCGAGCGAGCTCCATCAACGGGTTTTAGCAATCGCAGGAGACACGAGCAGCTGGCGAGTTTTATTACAATTAGAGTAATTGGGAGTACAAAGAAAGATAACATGAAACACGCTCCTATTCGCAAGGGGGCCCTGGGTTAAATCATAGTGTTTTGATTTTAAAATCGCACAGGCGAAGCCGCACATCGTAATTAATAATTAGGGTAGTTTATCTTGGGTTAGATCACTGTGTTGGTATAATGCCAACCTCTTTTTTAACTATAACCCTCCACCACCCAACAGAGGCAATCAAAATTAAATAGTCACGTGGGAAAAATAAACTAGGGATCATGAACACAACATCTGAAGGTGAAAAGCCAGTCGGAATTATAATAAGAATCGGGTATTAAAGCAAATACTGTATTAAATCCATCATGCACAACATGCACCCACACATTAATTAAACCTCAGGCCAAATTAAATACCGCGCTTATTATTTTGAGAAAGCGTATTAATTAACTCGAAGTGCGCTAAAATACAAAAGAGTATAATTTAGCTTTTTCAGTTTGTACTCTTTGGTTCTTTCGGTAAAGTCACGTAGTTAGAAATACAATTTAAAAAATCACGACGTTTCGATCGCAACACCAGCGGTCGTCATCAGGACTGATGACGGATTCCTGCAGTCACGAAAGCTTCCAATTGTAGAGGTGTATTGGTACGGATGGGAAACAAACACAAGGGGCGTGGTTATGTCCGTACACAGAGAAGGTGCGTACATCAACGTCCGCACCTGCCATCCCCCATGGCCCCCCCGGGGGGGAGATTGCTATATAAGGTGAAGAGCCGGAGGGATCGGGGTTGAGTGTTAGCTTAACCAGTGAAGATTGAAGACCAGCTAGAATAGGCCCTGGAACTCCCCTGGCTCGCTGTCCTTGTCAGGACCGACCAGGGAAAGCCAGTGGCGTGGCCCCGAGAGCCCAGACCGATGTTCTTATAAGAGCCGGTCTGGAGACTCAGGGTGCCGTGATCCCGGCTTAACCAGGGCTGGGATAGATAGCCTCCCCTAGCTCTGTAGTGGAGGACTTGGGAATAGGTTAGCCGGGTTAGACGTTGGGTCTCCCTGTTAGACGGGTGAAGGGGCCGATACCCCTTCGAGTGTTGTGTATCCCCGTCTCTGTAAATACGTTGGTGTTAATAAATAAGTGTGCCTCCAACTACGTCGTCCAAGCCTCCTGCAACTTACTACACAATCAAGATTTTTCAATTTGGTTCATTCCCCGTTCGTCCACGTGTGTTGTCTACGCCGCACTGTTGTCTCTGTTTGGTCTAAGATCACTTCTCTATCCCGGCGGTCATTTCGTTAACTTCTCAAACTCCCCGTTTTTATTTTTTGGAACCTCGGCGGAATGTTCCCCGGGGGGTCAATTTCTCACTAGAAATTTTCTGGAACGCTGGTGGGCTGGGCTGGCTGGCGTCAAGTAAGGGTTATAGGCGTAAGGCACTACCACTATTACTACTACACGGGTACAAGGTGTGCCAAAGCATAATCCGATATGAATGTATTCTATGATGAAGTTTATAACACTACTCACTCGCACGGTATTCTCCCTTGGAGGAAGAGGAACCACGCGGTGAGCCGGCACCAACAATTCTCTGAGCTCTGCGTTCCTCTATACATGGAGATGTAGTCGGCCTATCAATGAGTGTTTACATGTGGGCGGAAATCAAGAGCACGCGTGCGAGGGGGAAACGCTCTATCCCACACAGATGGAACAGGCGGTGTCTCACTTTGCTGAACTCCATTCCGGCCAGCCGCGGTTACGGCTACCCCTCGATACCCACCCACGGGGAGGGAGTTTGACGGCCATCTGTGTGTGATCCACCAATCCTCGCCGCTGCCTGCACAGTGCCGGACTACAGGCAGCCACGTGCAGCAGCGTAAATGGCACCGCTAAGAACCCTCGCTTCGTCGGATGGAGGGCGACGTGTCAAGATAATTCCAGGAACAGCTCTGCCGGGCTGTTCTGGCTGAACATTAGCACTGGATGTACTGCGTGGGAAGCACGATATTAATAGGATTGATTGGTGGAGGTGGTGACAGACGCAGTATATACACACACACACGCACACACGTGTTGAAGCAGTGGCATTTAAATTAATAAGGTGATTTAGAATCAAAGCAATCAAAGCACAGTAAACGTGGAACCAACATTGGTCCAACGGTTAAAACCACACGCCAACTCACGTTG
>CM025667.2:4758544-4776086 GCA_014621495.2 Entosphenus tridentatus
CGCTGCGCTATGAACCAGGCGACCCAGGTTCGATTCCTGCCAACACCAGTGACGATTATCTGAACTGGTCCTGGGCCTCACTTAGGTCGACTGAGCCTCAAATGAGTTCCTGGTGCGATGTGTAGACATCGCCGCTAGGGAGACAAAGGCGGCCGGGCGTGGTGTTGGCCACCCACCCCCTCGTGTGCCGTGTCGGCCTTTTTATGTGCTCGCTAACACCACTTGCCCCTACAGTCTGTTAAGGCTATACGGGGATCTTCGTCTTTGATTTGTGAGTGTGTGGTTGTATGGGGTGAGTGTGTGTGGGGAGCGTGCACCTGATGAGCGTGCGTCATTTTGATTTGGTTTCGGTTTCATAATTAGTTTAATTTTTGGTGAGATGAGGCGTATGCTTCGATGTTGGTTGGAAAACCCTCTTGTTGTGTCGCGGAGGAGCTCGTCGCAGTGATTGGCTGCGCGGGGCCTACAGTAGTGTGTTGTTATTACAGTAGTGTGTTGTTATTACAGTATCGCGGTCCGGTCCGCCAATGGTGAGCGTGTGTGCTGGTAAGAAGAGCGGGCATGTGTTGGGTGAGCACGCGAGCTGGTGAGCGTGTTGCGTAATGAGCGTATGTGGTGAGCGTATGAGGTAAACGAGCTGGTGAACGCGCGTGGGGGAGCGAGCTGTGGTGAGCACACGTGGTGAACGTGGCGTGGTGAGCGAGGCGTTGGGAGCGGGCTGTGGTGAGCGGGCTGTGGTGAGCGGGCTGTGGTGAGCGGGCTGTGGTGGAGCGGGCTGTGGTGGAGCGGGCTGTGGTGAGCGAGGCGTGGTGAGCGGGCTGTGGTGGAGCGGGCTGTGGTGGAGCGGGCTGTGGTGGAGCGGGCTGTGGTGGAGCGGGCTGTGGTGGAGCGGGCTGTGGTGGAGCGGGCTGTGGTGGAGCGGGCTGTGGTGGAGCGAGGCGTGGTGAGCGGGCTGTGGTGGAGCGGGCTGTGGTGAGCGAGCTGTCCCGATGCAGGTGAAGTTGGTGACCCTGGTGCACCACATGGGCGGCAGCATCCGCAAGGATTTCTCGTCCAAGGTCACCCACCTCGTGGCGAACGGCACCCACGGGGACAAGTACCGGGTGAGGGCCGCGCTATCCACAATCGAGTCTCAACCTCAACTTGTTTGAACCGGCTGCTAATTAGTTGACGAGCCTCGACTTTGCAAAGGTGGAGGGGGGGGGTGCACCCTGTTGTCACAAGATTGCGACGGAATAAAATGAGAGAGACGATCAAGCAACGGCAAGGAAGCGGAATAGAAATCGGTGCAAAAACAACTGCGTCCGTCACGCGACGAAATCGAAAGCGAGTGCGACGTCATCAATCGCTGTTCGCCCGATCCCGCCGTTCCTCGGAAGCTCGGCTGGCCCGAGCCTGGACGGCGCTCCCACCCCCGTCAGGCGACGGGAGTTCCCGACGGGAGTTCCCGATGGGGGTTCCTGCACCTCGATTTGTGGGGCGGCGGACACGGGGATGGGCGGTTGCAGATCACGGGAGTAACCGATGATAGGAGTAGCGGATAACACGGCAGCCCTTGGTGTGGAAGGGAGTTTCTCTGCGCCTCCGTGGTGGGGTGTGGGGTTAGTGGGAGGGCGAGCGGCCGTGTTTCCGGGCCGGCCAGTATCTTTAGATTCTTTATTTATCCTGGAGAAATCCGTGTGGTGGCGCGTGTGACACGTGGTGTGTGTGGTTTGCTTGACGCGTGTTCGTGTGGTGTGTGGCGTGGCGTGTCGCGTGTGTGTGTGTGGTGTGGCGTGTGTGGCGCACTGCGTGGTCCGTGTGGTGTGTGTGTCGCTTGGTGTGTGTGTCGCTTGGTGTGTGTGTCGCTTGGTGTGCGTGTCGTGATGTGTGGTGTGTCACGTGGTGTGCGTGGTTTGTGCGCTTCGTGTGTGGCGTGTCACGTGGTGTGTGTGGCGTGGCGTGCGTGGTCGCACTGCGTGGTCCGTGTGGTGTGTGTGTCGCTTGGTGTGTGTCACTTGGTGTGTGTGGCATGTCACGTGGTGTGTGGCGTGTCACGTGGTGTGTGTGGCGTGTCACGTGGTGTGTGTGGCGTGTCACGTGTGTGTGGCGTGTCATGTGGTTTGTGGTGTGGGGTGCGTGGCCGCACTGCGTGGTCCGTGTGGTGTGTGTGTCGCTTGGTGTGCGTGGCGTGGTGTGTATGGCGCGCGGCGTGGTGTGCGCGGCGTTTGCGCAGGTGGCAGTGAGCATGGGGATCCCCATCATGCGCGAGGAGTGGATCCACAAGGCGTGGGACAGGAGACTCGAGCCGTGAGTGTGGGGCTGGGCGGTGACGGGGCTGGGCTGTGGTGTACGTGCAACGCCGGACAAGTGGCCACCGTTGCTGTTTGCAAAGGTCGCCACTTGTCACAGTGTGAGATAGTATTTTGATCCCATAGAATTTTGACCCTGGGATCAGCATACTATATATATACACACTCGGACTCGGTGGTGCACAGACTATAATTGCAATATGATTTCCCCCTCCTGGGTTGGACTCCTGACTCTGGCGACCTTTATGTGTGGATTCTGTGTTTTCTCTCCCCTTGTTTCTTCTGCGTGCTTTTCCGTCGGGTCTTTCGGGTTCCCTTCCTTGTAGCCAATGCAAAACAACATTGACCTTGCACATTACACAATTGGGATTGCACACAGAAACATCGCTGGGTTAAATCGCATAAATATATAAATGTGTCGTGAAAACCCGCCACCGCCCGACACAGCCAACTAGTAATGGTTGTCACGTAAACAGAACGTGGCCAATTCGTCACTAGTACAGCACTAGTGTGTAGTGTAGTAGTGTAGTGTATAGTGTAGTATACTCGTACAGCACACCAGTGTGTTGGAGAGCCAATCCGATTCTCTAATTAGTCTTGGCCAGTAGTAGCTAGTTTTGCACAGAACTTCAACATTATCAAAATCAATTGAGTGTCCTTGTTGACACACGTGTTCTGCTACTGCTGACAGTTGTATTTGGGAGTGTTTAATGTTTCTGTGATGTCCTTTTAGTCTCGTGCTGATCATCATGTTTGCCCAACATAACATTTACCACACGTGCAGTTAATCCTGTACACACCTTCTGTTGATAGCTTCGGTAATACATCGTTTATCAGTTACTCCCGCAATGTACAGTATTCTGATCGTTTTAATTATTTGGGCAGTTTCAATGCTCGTGTTATTCGGTTTGGTTTTGACATTCAATGCCCTGTTGATTAGTGCATCATTGTAACCGTTCATTTGCAGCGCTTCTCTAACATGTTGAATTTCACGTCTCAGACTGTCACCATCTGACACTTTCCTAGCTCGATGAATGAGCGTCTTGATGAGAGCAGATTTCTGTGCGGGGTGATGGTGCGACTCTGTCTCCATCTTCCAGGGTCGAATTGAGGCTTCTTCTTTTGATCCCCTCCTATACCCAAGGGGGGGCGGGGTCAAAATACTTTCTCGCACTTACGTTGCTCACCCACATCCTCCTCCGTCCCTGTGCCCCGTGCCCCGTGCCCGCGCCACCCCGGCAGGGAGGGCAGCGCGACGGACGAGCCGCTGCTGGCGCTGAAGATGCCGCCGTTCCACGGCTGCTCGCTCAGCTTCCTGGGCTTCTCCGCGGAGGATCAGACGCAGATGCGGGAGCTGGCACGCATGCAGGGTACGGTACCGGATTCGCGGTGCTCCAACTAGTTTTAGTTCCCCCCCCCCCTTGCCCCCCACCCCTCCCCCTCCACCCCTCCACCCCTCCCCCTCCACCCCACCCCGCCCACGGGTGGTTGGCAGTGTTTACGTCAGAGGTCGTCGGTTCAATCCCTGATCCTCGCGATGCCTGTTGTTGTTGAGTCGGCGTGTTCTCTCTCTCTCCCCTACCCCCCTTCTCCAAATTTAGAAACAACACGAGCTTAGATTGTTTGGCTGCTGCTCTAAACTCCCAGCGTGTGATGATGATAATGATGATCAGTTTAACACGTAGACTTTCGCGACCAATATTATTCATAATCAACGTTTTTTTTGTGTTAGATCGCGTTATGTAGAAATGTGTCGTAACCCTCCACCACCCGACAAGGCCAATCAGCAAAAAAGTGTCACGTTGACAAAAGACAAATAGTTCACTGCTTTAGCCCACCGGTGTGTTGAAGCGTGAAACCACAACATTTACAATTTTTGAGTACTGTGACGTTTCGCTGGTAATTGCATCCAGCATCATCGGGCAATTCGCCAGAATGGTGAGGCTCTGCTCTGTCTCCCGGTCTTAAATAGAGCAGCAGCAGGGTGACATCATCATTTAACTCATCATGTGCAACGATTTGATGATATCAGCCACTTCGATGCGCTATCATCACGTGTGGCCAGTGCCGCCTCTGAAAAAGAGCGAACGGCTCTGCGTGGGTTTTACCTGGATTTAATCAAATATGAACATGTCCTTTGAGAATTGTTGTTCATACTTGGCGATGAGCGAGCTGAGAAAATGAACAATCGGCGCGCCGTTGAACGCTTGCGTGCCACGTGACGGTGTCCATTTGTTTGGCCGCGGTCGGGTGGTGGAGGGTTTCACCACAAAGGCATGGGGGGGTCCCATCGTTACATCGTGGTCCAACCCAGAAGTCATTGATGAATGTCGGATCATTCACGATCGCAGCCCGCTGCGTTTGATATCCGCGCTGTTGTAGTTGTTGCAAGGCCACCACGAAGGGAGGCACTACGTTTATCGTGTGCGGCCTTCGTAGGTGCTGCTCGCTAACAGCACTCGCCCCAACGGTCTATTAAGGCTATCCGGGGGGGGGTGGGGGGGTGGTCTTTGTCTTTGCGCTCAGGTGGAGAGTGCGTGGAGGTGGGGGATGAACGCAGTTCGCACCTGGTGGTGGAGGAGAACATGGTGAAGGTTTTGCCCCCAGAGATTCCGTTCAAGACCTACGTCGTCAAGCAAGAGGTTTGGCAGCAGCAGCAGCAGCAGCGCCTACGGGAAGCGCACCCCCCTACTGGCACGCGCCGCGTGGCACATTCGCTGCGCCGGGCTTGCACCGTACACCGCATGCACGCGCCGATTATACGGTACATACTACAACAACAATAACCACAGCCACCAATCGCCACTAAGTGGCCATGACGTCACCACGGCGCTCGTGCCAGGCTAGGTGCACTATTGCGTGGAGTGTGGAAGGCCTCGTTGCTGGCAGGAGGTCACGGGGTGACTTGACTGACCGAGATGACTGGCTGATGCACCGCTTGTGCTCCCCACTATGCCAACCCATCTAAGACAAAGATGCCCGTATAGCCTTAACAGACTTTTTGGGCAAGTGCTGTTAGTGAGCACCTATGAAGGCCGGAACGGCACACGAGGCGGTGGGTGGCTAGCACCACGCCCGGCCACCTTGGTCTCCCCAGTACACCGCAGCAGGTACTCATTTAAAGCTGAGTCGACCTAAAGGAATCCCAGGAACGGTTCAAACGTTCACCGCCGATGTTGGCCGTGAGCGGGAATTGTAATCGGGTCGCCAGGTTTTGTAGCGCGGTGCAACCCAAAGCACACACGCACGTACCAAAAGACAAAGATCCCTCGTATAGGCACAGCAAACTTTAGGGGCAAGTGCTGTTCACGAGCAGCACCTATGAAGGCCGGCACGGCACACGAGGGGGTTGGGTGGTCAGCACCACGCCCGGCCGCCAACACGCACGTCCACACGCGCACACACACGCACCCATCACTCTGCTACTTGGCTCTGTCGCCGTGGTAATCACCGGGGTTCTCCCTGTGTGTGTGTGTGTGCCGCGTGGCCACAGTGGTTCTGGGGCAGCATCCAGATGGAGGCGAGGGCCGAGGAGTCCATCTACACGTTCGAGATGGTGAGTGGCAAATGTATCAAGTCTGCATTGACCAACGTACCTCTGATAATGTCATGTACGTTGACCTTTTTTCGCACAGTCTGTAGCCCACCGTGCTACTCGGAGGTGGTAAAACGTCCAAACGAATACCCTTGGATCACGTGTACATTGTCCGTGGAACCGATTGGTCTCCGAGCCTTTGTAGAAGGTGTTTGCGCGATGAAAAAATAAGAATAGTTTTTACCCTCTCTGGCAATAGAACCGGTGTTAAGATGTTCGAACACCAAATAGAAACCTTGTGCAAGGCATCAATTCTGCATTAACCACACGCACTTGTGGTGATCATGCAAACAAAACTGATTGGCCTAGTCTCACCACAAGTACTGTGTGGTTAATGCAAAATTGATGCCTTGCACAAGGTTTCTATTTTGTGTTTGAACATCTTAACACCTGTTTTATTGCCAGAAAGGGTAAAACCTATTCTTTTTCATCATTGAACATTTTTTTTACCAGGTAACTTTCACTACTAAGCTATCTAGCGCGTTTTCCGAAACGACCTAGCTATCAGAGATGATAGCTCAACGAAGTGACTTATCATGATCATCACGTGGAAATATAGAGCAGCTAAATACTCTAAACCACGTGACGTTGATTCTAAATGTGGAGGGAAAAACCAGAGGACCCGGAGAATATCCAGGCAACCACGGAGAGAGAAACACGCAGACTCCAAATATACAGCATGTGTGCGGGTTTGGATCGGACCCACAACGTCCTTTACACCAGGCGAGGTAGTCGACATCTCATAGCCACCGTGGTGATGATGATGATGAGAGAGAGAGACACACAGACTTTGATACTGGCAAAAAGGTCTCATTTTGTTATTTGCGCTGTGTGTGACGTTCACCGTCTTGACGGTATCCATCGCACCGGCGGTCGGAGTGCCCCCACCCCCGGCCTTTGCGCGACGTTGGCGACGCCCTCGCCAAGCTCGTGCGTTGCCGCGTCACGACCACGACGGTCCGCGCCGGCGGTGTGTGTGTGTGTGTGTGGCGGCCGGCAGACGGAGAGCCCCTCGCTGAAGACGTGCGTGTCCCAGATGACGCTCGGCACGCCCGTGAGCGGCCAGAAGCGTCGGCGGCGGCGCGAGGCGACGCTTGCGCAGCTGGCGCGCTCCGCTGACCACGGCGCGTCGCCGCTCGTGCCGCCCTGCAAGCGCAAGTCCACCGAGACGTCGCTCGGCTCGCTGCTCAACATCTCCAACACGCCCGACACGCCGATGCTCGGTGGGTGCGGCGGAGGATCGCGGCGGCGGCGGCGGCGCCGGTGCCGGGCGGTGGTGCCGCGGCGCCCGCGGCGTGGTACGGGGGCGAGATTTTGGTCCCCGTGTCTGGCGCACGACCGCCGTGACCTGCCCGGCGGCGCGTAGGTTTCTCGTAGAATCTACCCGTGGAAGTTGACCGCAGAGATACCCCTGAGATTTCTGAAAGCGACCTCTGGTCCACACGGTTGGGCACGTGCCCGCTCGCTCTGCCGTACGAAAGTAATGTCCAACGCCTTATTAAAAATGTCAAAGCTGGAATTAAGCCAAATTAAGTGCATAATGTATTAATATAGTGGTTTAATTTAGTGGGTTTCTTTTTTGGTCCAGTTGTTGGTGGCAGGGCCGAGACGATCAACTGTGCAGCACTTGGCAATCCGGTTTAACCCGGGGCGGCTGAACACCGGATTTGAACCCAGAATCTCTGTGGTACAGGCTCTGTGTTCTGATCTCTCGAGCTCTGAGCCAGCACCGCTGAGATCGATAGCTGTGGCCGGGCGAGCCACCCAGCGGGCTTAATCGCTGCGCCACATGACGCCCAGCGCGGCACGTGCACTGCTCGGCACGGCCACAACGTTGCGCTGCGCTGGGCACGGTGCGTCTGGCCACGAGCGGCCGCATTCATCGTCGCGGCCTGGCTCAAACGCAACCACACAGGCGCGTCGAGCGAGCGGCTCGGCCGTGGCTCGGCTCGGGCTCGGCTCGGGGAAATCCCGAGCACACGACTGGGACCGTGGCTCAGAGCCCGGCTCGGGTGAGGCACGGCTTTGGGCTGGCGTGGTTGAGCCAAAGCCAAGCCTGAGCTTGAGCTCCCGTGACTGAGCATTCGGGGCCGAAGCAGATTGGTACCGCTCTGTGAAACGTTGTTGTCGCCACGTGTGTGTGTGCGTGCGCGAGGCGTGCGCGCACGTGCGCGTGCGTGCGTGTGTTCCCTCCGGCAGGTGTGAGTGGTAGCCCAGGCCCGGTAGCAGAAGACAGGAGCTGGCAGGAAGGCGTGGGGGGTCGCAGGTGCGCTCTGCGCCCCCTCGGAGGCAAGAGGCACCCCTGGGCCACCCCTGTCGGCGGCAAGAGGGGCAGGGGCAGGAGAGGCAGCGCAGGGACGAGCGAGAAGTTTGCGCGAAGAGCAGCAAGTCGACGGCGCGTCGCAGGAAGTGCAGGGAGCGTGCTCGGCCGAGGAGTTGCAGGGAGCGTTGAGGAAGGCGGCGATGCGAGGAAAGCGAGAGTCGAGCAGGAGGTTGTAGAGGGTGGGGCGGAGGCTGCCTGGACGGGCCACGGGGACGCGTTGAGCATTGCAGGGAGGGCTTGGATTGAGGAAAGTCTCGGCGAAGCTTCAGGGAGTTGGCCAGGAGGCGACGAGCGAGGGAGGCAGGGGGGGCGGCCCCGCGGCCGCATCGGGGAGGCCTCGTGCCGCCGCGAAGGCCGAGGGCAGCAGGGCCTGGAGGACGCGGTCGCTCCCGAGGCCCGCGGGGCTCCGGGCCGCCCCGTCGCGTGGTCCTCGCCGTTGCCCGTGGTCGACGTGTGGCACGGCAGCGCGGCCGTCCCGCTGTGCAGCAGCACTCCCAAGATGTCGGTGGCCGCGAGCGACGGCCCGTGGCCGGGGCCCACCGGGGACGGGCCTTGGGGTCGAGGGTCGGTGCCGGATATCCCGGAGGGACCGGCCCACCTCGTGGAAGAAGAGGGCTCCTCGGTGGAGCGACAGGGAGGTCCTAGGGGAGGGTCGGGGGTCCCATTGCTGGAGGAAAAGGAGGGGATGGAGGCCTCCGTGAGATCCGCGACACTGAGGCCTTGCGCTGAGGCCGTAGGTCAGAGGCCACGGGGGGGTGAGTCGCACGCCGCGGGGGAGCGGGCGGGGGGGTGAGGAGGAGGGGAATTGGAGTAAGTTTATGGAGGAGAGGATTGTAAGGAAGGAGAGGCTTGTAAGGAAGGAGAGGCTTGTAAGGAAGGAGAGGCTTGTAAGGAAGAGAGCCATGATACGATGTCAGGCTTCGTGGGAGCCGTGCCGCTGTGGGTCTGTGTGGGTTGGTGGAGATGTGATGGGGTGCGTTGTCTGGGTGTGTGGGTTTGGGGGATGTCTGGATGTGTGGGGTTAGTATGGGGGTGTGGGTGTGTGGGTTAGTATTGGGAGGGTCTAGGGGTGTGGCACTGCGGTGGGGTCGCGGTGGGGTCGCGGCGGGGTCGCGGCGCGGTCGCGGCGGGGTCGCGGCGGGGTCGCGGCGGGGTCGCGGTGGGGTCGCGGCGGGGTCGTGGCGGGGTCGTGGCGGGGTCGCGGTGCCGGGAGTTTTGACCGAAGCCGTGGTATCGCGCCGCGCGGCTCAGCCACGTTTTGTCCGTGCGGCGGCCTCCAGACTCGGCGCGAAGGGGGAACGGGATGGGGGGCTCGTCCACCCCGCTGCCGCCCCCCAAGCCGTCGGCGCGCTGGCAGGTGGCGATGGAGCTGCTGCAGACAGAGTCCAACTACGTGGACATCCTCACCAACATCATTGAGGTGCCTGCGTGCGTGCCTGTGCTCGCGCGTTGCAGCCTTCCTTCCACTTTAAGTGGAAATAAAATTGGGTGAGTGGGTATCTGTGTAAGCCGTGCGGGGACAGCTGCCGCTGGGGGGGTCCCCTCGGCTAGACTGGCGGCAAGGCAAGGGAGTGGTTAAGACGAGAGATGCCATGTCAGGCGCTTCGAGTTGCCGAGGAATTTAAGCAAGGAAATCTTTATGTGTCTCTGTGTGGGTCTATGGGTCTCGGCGTGAATCTATTTGGGGTCTCTGCGTGGGTCTATTGGTCTCTGTGCGAGAGTCTACGAGTCTCTGTGAGAGTCGATGGGTCTCTCCCGCGCGCAGCTGTTCAAGGAGCCCCTGGAGAGGGTGGCGCAGCCCGGGGGGCCCATCCTGCCAGCCGAGGAGATCAAGGCCATCTTCAGCAGCATCCCCGACATCCTGGACGTGCACACTCGCATGAAGGTGCCCGCTCGCTCGCTCGCTCAATGCCAGCGCCAGGGGCTGTGCGCTTTGTTAGTTGTGGTGAGATGGCGGTGCGGTTGCGGCGCTGCTGTTGGTGAGACGCTGCTGCTGCTGCGGTGTTCGCGCGAGTGCCGATTGCGCTAACCGCGCGCGTCGTGGTTGTGTGGGCCCCAGGCCGACTTGGAGCAGAGCATGATCGAGTGGACGGACAACACGAGCATCGGGGACATCATCCTGCGCTACGTAGGCCCCGCACACCCCCACACCCCTCCCCCATCCCAGCGTCGTCAGCGGCAACCGTTGTGCATTAGCATGTTGTTGGTTGTTGTGGGTACGGTTATTGTTGTGTTCGTTGTTGTTCTGGCTGCCGTGTGTCTTGGGCGCTGTTGCGGTTGTCGCTGCAGGTGTAGTTGGTGGCGAGATGTTATCTGCCTCGCCTGGTTTACAGGCGGTTGCGGGTTCGATCCCGACCCTGACGCCTGCTGTAAATTTAGATGTCTCTCTCCCTGTGGTCGCGTGGATTTTTCTCAGGGTCCGCCGGTTTTTCCCTCCACATTTAGAAAGACTCGCTTAGGTTATTTGGCTGCTATAAATTTCCGCGTGATTAAGCCATCTCGTACGGCTATCATTTGTGGCCAGGTCGCCTCTGAAAAATGGCTACGTAGAGCTCGGCGCGCTTGACCTGGTAAAATAAAAACTGTTTCGTTTATTGTTTAATTGGTCGTTGTCGTCGCTGTCGTTGGCGCGGTTGTTCTCACCCCGCGTGGCTGTTTCTCTTCCAGTCGAGAGACATGGTGAAGGCTTACCCCCCGTTCGTGAACTTCTTCGAGATGAGCAAGGAGACGATCGGCAACTGCGAGAAGCTGAACCCACGCTTCCACGCCTTCCTTAAGGTGCCCCGGCCGCCGTTCCTTGTCGCTCCTCCTCCGGCAAACCGATCGTTCGTCGCGATTCTAGGGGGGGGGAGGGGGGGGCAAATTGGGGGGTCTCGATTTGACTCCTGATTGGCGGAATCCACTGCGATCGTCTTGGTCCGTTTTCACTCTTTTTCCTGTTTTCTCAGTTTCGTGATCCTTAGTCTTCTGAAACTTAAGTAAAATAACTTTGTCGGAAACGAGGCTCCCCCACAAGGCCACGCGAGAGGGCGCGCGGCGCAGTTTGGCGTCCGCTATCGTAGGGTGCGGTCGTGACGCTGCGGTTCTCTGCGGTGAGTAACAATGTCTTTGATAACAACGCCGCCGCGTACGTAGGTTGAACTTCTTTCGCAACCGTACGTTAGCCAACCGTGCCAATCGGAGGCGCTGCGCCTCTCTGAAGAAAATTAACGCTGAATCGCTCGCGCGTTCCGAGATTCGGCGGTGAAACGGGACACCCCGCCCTGCGACTTGCAGACGTCTCGGGAACGGGAATCTGACGCAGAACGTCGGCTCGGAGGTCGGAGCTCCGAGCCGGCGCCGCTGAGACGCTAGGTTCGAAGATTTCGGCAGACTTTAGAAAGCGACGGCCTGGCACTGGCCACCGGCACGCGCGAGCAGCGACGGTGCCGTTGCCGAGCCGGCCTGCCGCTGGTCAAGAGGCGGGGCCGGGTTTGTTTTTGCCCGCTGCCGAAAGCCGCTGGCTTCGCTCGTAATGCGTGGACGGCTGACGTCGCGCGCGGCCAACGAGACGTGTGCAGATGACGCGGCGAAGCATCGAGCGCGACGTTAGCCCCCTGCTCCTGGCCCTGCTCGGCCCCGAGGCAGATTCGAATATCTTGTCGAGGCCCGGCGTTTCGCGGTTTGGTCACGGCCTGTCTCGGCACAGCGCACAGCCAGTGGAAGAAAAACACCTGTGCGGTGAGAGTCCTGCGCTGGCTCGGCTCAGATATGCGACTGAAAAAACGTGGAAGAAATCTTTGCGTGATTTAGTTTGTAAACTATGTTTTATCCCCTCCTCTTCTCCACCCTGGTGTCGTGGGCTCTACTCTCCCCTGCTCGCTCGCCCCCCCACCCCCCACCCCTGTTCCCTCCCCTTCTGCTCGCACTCAGATCAACCAGGCGAAGCCGCAGTGTGGCCGGCAGTCCCTGAAGGAGCTGCTCATCCGCCCGGTGCAGCGCCTGCCCAGCGTGGGGCTGCTCCTCAACGGTGAGGGGGGGGATGCGGGGGAGGTGGGGGGGTGTGGGGGGAACAGCGGGGGGGGGGGGGTAGCGAGCGCGGTAAGGGACGGAGATGCCAAGCGGGGCTGGGTGGTGCTTGCCCGGCACCGCTAAGAACCCGGGTTCGAATCCAAACTCTTGTGTTTCGTGAGTTTTGATGGTCTCGGAATCAGAACCGGGTGTGTCTTTCCCATGGAGTAAAGCCCGTAGAGCTAAGAAGCTCTTTATTTTAAAACGAGCGACTCGGTCGGCAGACTGCATCAAAGCCTTCCGCAGTTACAGATGTAAAACACCACCGTTGATAATAATTAGAATAGCAATTGTGTTGTAAAGTCACATTCACCCTTAACGTTGAGCGATTTTAATAGATTATAAAGGTTACTCTGTCAAATCGCCCAATGATGCTGGATGTAATTACCAGCGAAACGTCGTACTACTCAAATTGTAAATGTGGATTTACTCTCCAACACTCCGGTGGGCTGAAGTAGTAACTAATTGGCGCAGGTTGTTTACGTGACAAACCTAACTGGCTGGAGGGTTATGACACATTTATACTTACAGCGATCTAACCCAAGAAAACCTTTATTATGGATAGTATTGGTCGCGACAGCCTGCTACGTGTTAAAACGGATTTTAATTGAGTCCGCTTAAATTGAGGACAGAGATGGCAGAATGGGGATGCCAAGAGGGACACAACGAGGTTTGTTCCAAAACTTTGGGGCAGCAGCTGCAATAAAATCATGCTTTAGATTCCAAATAGTGCGTCGACGGTTGCTGAGCGCGGGCCCGAAACGGCAACTGGGCAGCGGCAAACGGCACTCTCAAAGTCGCCCGAGACGAGAGTGACGTCATGTTTTTTTAAGCGAGCAAGGTTATCGTCGTTGTTGTTGTTGTTATGAAAAGAGCTTGGAGAAAGGAAATGATGGGAGGGGATTTCGAAGTGGAGCCGTGTGGTGACTGCAGTGGGTGAGTGTAGTGTAGCGGTTAACGCAATGCGCTACAAACCCCGCTGACCCCCCCCCTCCCCGAGTTAGATTCCCACTCACGGCCAACACCGGTGACAAATATCTCAAACTGATCCGGGTCTCGCCTAGGTAGACTTGGCCTTCAATTAGTTGGGGAAGACAAAGGCGGTTACGGCCGGGCGCGGCGCTGGCGAGCGGCACTTACCCCCGCCCGCGGGTGACCGTTGCCTTTTGTTCGTCTGCACGCGCAGACATCATGAAGCACACGTCGGAGGGGAGCGCCGACAAGCGGAGCCTCAGGAACGCCATCGAGGCTCTCAAGGAGGTCATGACGTACGTTACCGCCCCGGCCCCTCCGTCCGTGGGCGCCGGGGTTAGCCCCCCGGCGCCTCGCCCGTGCCGAGGGTGGAGTGGGGGGGGGTCGGCACCGGCAACTGCGTGCGTGTCGGGTGTGTGTGTGTAGTGCGTGTCGTGTGTGGTGTGGCCTCGACGTGCACATAGCCTGGCACAAGCGCCGTGGTGACGTCACCGTCACTTAGTGGCGAATAGCGGGCATTGGTATCGGAGGGGCGGGGGGGCTGTGTCTGGGTGCTCGGCTCATTGCCATGCCGGTGATGGCACAGTCACCCGCGCTGCTGCTTGGCCTCAATCTCAAGGGCATGTGCGCGTCTGCGTGCACGTCTGCGAGCGCGCGCGGGGAGCGGCAGCGCGCGTTGGTTGGTGCGCTGCGTTATGAGCCCCGAATTCAATTCCCGGTCAGCGTTCGCATCGGCGGCGATTAGCTGAATCGGTTCCAGGCCTCGGCTAGCAACCACCACTGTGCGCTCGCTCTCGCGGCTTCTCCCCGCTCGCGTTTCAACGAGGCGGCCGCTGCCGAGGGCGTGCACCCCCCGCTCGCTTGCTCGCTCCGCGTCGATCTTGCCGTGGCCTTCGGGAGAGCCTCGCTCGCAAGAGCACTCCAGGCGCTCGCGAGAGCCACGCTCGCGAGAGCCGCTCCTGCCAGGGCGCTGCAGGCCCTCGCCCGCTCGTGGACATCGCCCACAATTCAAAAGCGTCTAATTCGCTCGCGAGTACTTGAGAGATTCCTCACAGATCAAACGTCCTTTTGTACTTGGTACGCCTCCGATACCACAACCCCCCCCCCGCGAAGCACGCACAGCCGTCGAGCCGTGCATGGGCGTTTGGCGATTCCATTAGTCGCTCGCCTAGATAATGAACGCCGCGTGTGCGTTGATTGCGTTCGTCATCCTACCAGCTGGCGTAATGGATTTTTTTTTGTGCTTAGGATGCGTTCCCAATTTTCATTTTAATCTGAAAAATCTGAAAGTGGAAAGAAAAGAAAACACACGAATCGAGTGGCAATCGCGCCGAGATTTGAAATTCCGAAGAGAAAATAGAAAAATATAATTTCAACTCCGCTTTGTTTGTCCAAGAAAACCTTGCCCGAGCCTCAGAAATTCTCTTGAGGAGGGGGCGGGGGGGGTCCCGCAAACTTTTTTCAGTACGGGGTGGGGGGGGGCGATGTTGTTGTTGCTGCGTGTAATCCCGTTTCGTGTAATTTGCAGGTATATTGTAACGTTGGGATTGTTTGGCCAATGGTGGTTGCGTTGTATATTTTTGTTGTTTTATTTTAGCTGCGGATTAATTTAAACGAATCAAATTGTTTTTCCGGATTAATGTGAAATCTGGGACGACCGCGGGAATTGACATCGCACGTATTACGCCACTTCTAAACTTTCCCCCCCCCCCTTCCAAAACTGTCGCCTCGTCACGTAACATTAGTACGTGCAAGGTAAGCGATGCGGAAATGTGAAATGTGTTCCAAAATTGCCCTCGAACATCCAACGAGAGAAACTCGTTCCTGCCGATGTGGTTGTGGTGGCGGCGGCGGCGTTGGTGGTCGTGCGTGCGTGTGATGCATGTCGTCGGCAAGCCTTCGACACTTCACGTGGCCTGGCGTAGGCGCCGTGGTGACGTCACCGTCACTTAGTGGTGAATGGCGGTTGTATTGGTGTTGGATGTATGTAGTGGGGAGTGGTGGCGCAGTGGGATAGCGTGCCGTACTACGAATCCGGCGACCCGAGTTCGTTTCTCATCACAATCAACGCCAATGGCGATTATCTAAACCATTCCTGGGCCTTCCCTAGGTCTGCTCAGCCTTAAACGAGTACCTGCGAGATAAAGGCATGGTGTTGGGCACCCACCGCACCCCCCACCGTGTGCCCTGCCGGCCTTCAGAGGTGCTCGCTAAAAGCACTCGGCTCCAAAAGTCTGTTGAGGCTATCCGGGGGATTCTAGATTTGAAGTTTTCGTGACTGCAAGGATTCATACTCTTAGGTTTTTTCAGTAAAGTCACGTAGGTAAAAATAAAAAATAATTTTTTTTTGAAAATATTAATAATAAATGAAAATAACTCTATTAATTTATTTTTACAATTTATTAAATAATAATAATAAATGAAAATAAATCAATTAATTGATGTATCTTCATTTTTTATTATTATTTTTTATTTTTACCTACGTGACGTTACCGAAAAAACCTAAGAGTATCTGGGGGATCTTTGTCTCTGTATGTGTGTGTGTGTGTGTTGGATGAGCGCGCGCACGCCCGTCTGCTTGTTTGCACGAGCGCGAGAGTGTGTTTTCGCTTTGCCCGCCTGTTATGGGAGCGAGTATCATAGTGTCACTGATGAGTGTCGTGTAAAGGTTATTGAGGTCAGTCGCGTGGAGCCTTGGTGGTCAATTTGCGTTGCACGGGAACGTCGCCATCAGTCCTGGTCAGCAAATCATCGATCTCGGCTCCCTCCGTGTGATACCCAGATTCTGAAGGTCTTTAGTCATTGATCGCTGCCAGTTGACATGCTGCCCTCCCCGCGTTCTCTCCTTCAAGGTTTCGCCCAATCCGTCTGTGATGCAGGCACCCCGTTTGATCCAGACAGGACGTTGTTATGGGTTTGTGTTGTGAAGCGTTATGGGTTTGTGTTGTCAAGTGGTATGGGTTTGTGTTGTAAAGTCTTATGGGTTTGTGTTGTGAAGTGGTATGGGTTTGTGTTGTCAAGTGATATGGGTTTGTGTTGTAAAGCGTTGTGGGTTTGTGTTGTAAAGCGTTGTGGGTTTGTGTTGCAAAGCATGATGGGTTTGTGTTGTAAAGTATTATGGGTTTGTGTTGTCAAGTATTCTGGGTTTGTGTTGTCAAGTGGTATGGGTTTGTGTTGTAAAGTGTTAGGGGTTTGTGTTGTCAAGTATTATGGGTTTGTGTTGTAAAGTGGTATGGGTTTGTGTTGTAAAGCGTTATGGGTTTCTGTTGTTTACATTTTGGGAGGGAACCGGAGGGGGAAACGCACCGTCCCACGCAGATGGTGTAGACGGAGCCCTGCACTTGTGCTGTGCCGCCTTCTCGTCGCGAGCACGGGGCACACGGCTCCTCCTGGACGCCCACCCACGGGGAAGGGAGTTTCACGCAACGTCTGTGCGGTGATCCACCAACCCTCCCTGGCCCGCCACGGCGCCGCGTCACTGCAGGCGGCCGCGTGGGGCAGCGTGATGCCCGCTTGGCACCTTGCTCAGCTTTGGCGCGTTTGGTCAAATCTCCTGGGACGTCGTCTTCAAGCTATTTTTGCAGGAAACGGTAGAACCCCGGGGGAAACCCATCGCAAAAGCTGGGGTAGGCGATGCAGAAGGGGGGCAGGCGGGAGCAAAGGGGGTCGGTGGTACAAATGTCACGTGGAACGGGCGCGCGAGCCGGGGGCAACGAAACCCGAGCTCCCTTGTCGCGGCAGGGGGGCACGGGCGTCAGCGCTGCGCCCGCCGCCACCGTGCCACCCGCTGTGACCCCGCGTGTCCCCCCCCCCCGCGTGCCCCCCCCCCCTCCCGCATGTCACCTTGCGTGTCCCATTGCGTGTACCCCGTGTGTCCCCTGCCCCGTGGCGTGAAGGCACATTAACGAGGACAAGCGCAAGACGGAGGGGCAGCGCCTGATATTCGACATCGTGTACGAGGTCGAGGGCTGCCCGGTGAGATGCGCGCACACGGGGATGGACGGACGGGCACACACACCCCCTGCGTAGCCTTTGACAAGCGCTGTTAGCAGGCGCCTAATCTAGGCCGACACGACTTTCGTCTTCCCAGTGCCAATGTTATTACTCACCGCACCGCGTATTCATTTAAGGCTGAGTTGATCTAGGGAACTGGCGTACAGCGAGACAAGTGAGATGAGGGGAGAGAGGTAGGAGAGTACGTGGAGGGGAGGTTAGAGGGGAGAGGTAGGAGAATGCGTGGAGGGGAGTAGAGTGAGATGAGAGCGGAGAGGTAGGAGAATGCGTGGAGGGGAGTAGAGTGAGATGAGAGGG
>CM025667.2:4829320-4846418 GCA_014621495.2 Entosphenus tridentatus
CCCCCCCCCCCCCCACACACACAATCATGCACGTCACTGCGCTCCCCACCCAAACATTGGAGAAGGGGAGAGATGATCTCAGGCGGTGAGCAGGTGAGAGCCCATTGAGAGCTGCGATCTCTTTGTCGACGCTGAGCTGCGTGCAGTCAAACAGCGTAGATTTACAGAGACCCATAGACTTGCATCGAGACCCATAGCCAATTGAGACCAGAAGTCCTATTGTTCCATGTAATAGCTGGGATTAATGATGGTTGTTTACGACGCTTTGCCAATCCTACCGCTGGACGAACGACTCCCCATGTCGTATCGGTCGTTTTTGACCATACTTCACCATGCTGGTCGAGGGGTTTCAATAAATGCGGCAAAATCGAAAATTCCAAAACGTAACTAAAGCAACGCAGAGGATAAACACAATTTTAAAGCACTAAACGTTAACATGCAACAAAACAACTCCTTTTCATTATCGTCATCATCAGCAGCAGCCGCAGCCACGATCAATTCCGCTGTTGGATGAAGACCTCCTCCCCAAAGCCGTCGCCGTCCTGTTCGCAATCCCGCGGCGATGCCACGACGATCCGTCCGGCCCCCTGTTCCCGCACGCGACGACCCATTTTCCCCACCGCTCCAATCCTCAGCTCCGTCTCCTCGACGGACGCCTGGGTCACGGCGCGCAGAGAAACCCCGACGGGTGTGGACCCACGGCCGCGCTCTCCCCAGCGAACGATTTGCGCCCGCGCGCGTAAGCCGCGGGGGGACGGCCGCTGATTTTTTGTTTCGTTTTTTTTGCGGGTCCCCCGAGCGCACCGTCTAATCGGCGCTGGATCTCTCGCCCGCTGTGACGCGCGGATCGGAATCGCGGAACGCGGCCGACAAAGAAAATGGAGCGAATAGATGCAAAGTGCGACAAGGGGAGCGCGCGGGGGTGGCAGTGACGGAGGAGGCGCAACGCTCGGGACACGCCGTCGGTTCGGGGACGAACGCAAATTCAGAGTCGATGTCGTCGTCGTCGTGACATCGACTGCCAATGCAACAATGGGAGACGCTGCACGTCCGTCGGCTACACCGTGTGCGGCCGTCAAAAGGAAGGGCATTGCAGCGGGTGACGTTTCGGGCATTGGCCCTTCTTCTTCACAGGGTTTGATACACGTGGTGAGTGTTTACTTGGTGTGTGTGTGTGTGTGCTCGCGCACACCACTGCCAATAGAGCAGCAGCAGCAGCAGCGTCGCCAAATGGATTTGTTGGTCAGTTTCACCCGGACCGAACTTCTCCCGGCAACTCTCGCTCACAACTCCCGCGTGCTGGTCACCGTCGGTTTTGATTTGCGTGAGTTTGTGTCACTCGCAGATGCAACACAGCGCTTACTCGCACCGGTACCGAACTTCCCATATTACACTACGTTTGACGCGTGTGTGTTACGTGTTTATATATAAACATCGTTTGTTCGCACACTCAGACTCGAGTGAGTCAGAGCAGCCGATACGCTGCGGCTGCGTACATCATTTCAAAAATATATAAAACTATCCTTTTGCACGTCCAAGGAACGGGTGTATTGCAGTAAATCTGAAACTTGCAAGCGAAAATCAGACCGCGACATTCATTGCATCAATTCGTGTGCAATTTGTAAGGGCGCGGTGACACAGACCTATTTCATTTTAAGGTTATAATCCCTTGTTCATCGCGACGTCCTTTTTACTTCGATGTCTCAACAGCGTTACGGAGATCACGTGACGTGAGGGTTCTGCCTTTGTAGTGAGGGTTGTAAGTTGAGGCCGAGGAGGGGGGAGGAGGCGCCTCGCCACCCCCATGTGGAGTGACGTCACCCGCTAATTATTGTTAATGGAGCGGGGGGGGGGTGTCCATTTGGAGGACGTTACCTGCTCATGATTATTAATGAGGGGGGCTGCTCGATGTGGAGTTACGTCACGAGTATTCTTTGGTTCTTTCGGTAAAGTCACGAAGAAAAAAATTCAGTGAAAAAAAATATTAACAAAAAACACGAATGTAGACTGTAGCCTGGTTCTTAACCTCGGTGAGCGTACTGGTCGGGGGGGGGGTCTCCATGCAGTGTGACGTCACCCGCTCATGATTATTAATGAGGGGGGATCCATGTGGAGGACGTCACCCGCTCATGATTATTAATGAGGGGGGCTGGTCGACGTGGAGTGACATCACGCACGGGACACACAGACAATCTTGGCTCATCATAGTAGTAAACATAAATATATAGGATAAATATATAGGGGAAAGGTGGTAAAGGCTACAATGCATTGCTGGAAGAGGGGAGAGGGGTCAAATAGTGCTGTTCTATAAATAAAATGCAAACATCAATGTGCGTAGCCACAAAAAATAAAAACTCGAGATGAATAACAAAACAAGGCATGCAAGCTGTAAAGTGCTGGTCTCCGAGTAAGAGACGTCTCACGTTTGTGAGCGTTAAACGCCTCGATTGTTACTTGTTGCGATATACCTTTCGGACCCTTGCCGTACTTGTGTTCTCCGCAATATTGACGTTTCTGTTTTGTTATTGCTGCTGCTGTCAGGCTCCTGCAGCACCGTGGATCTTGCCATCATCATAATGGGACCTCCTTTGCCAGTACCAAAATATACTAATAGGGTTTTTCCCCTTTTGTTGGCGTCATCTGGTCGAACACCATATGAGACTAGGCTCTAAAGAAAGCTGTCTCTGGTGTGGACCAATCAGTTTCAAAGACAATGCATACATTATCAGAGTTGTGTTTTTTGTTTGCATTGACTGCAAGTATTGTGGTTAATGTAAGCATGATTCCTTGCAAAAGGTGTCAGTTTTGTTGCCAGAAAAAAGCGGAAAAACCCTATTAGTATCATCATCATCGTCACCATCATCCGTGCAACAAATAAATAAAAACAATCAAGTGGAGTGCAAGGCAAGGGTGGACGGGGAACGCGACCCAGAGGATATTCTCCGTGCGCAGTGCTCGGCAGATCGTTACTTTGGCAGTGGGGCGGGGGGGGGAGATCTTTATCCCACAGTGGATAGAACATCTCGAGGAGCTCAGAGAGCCCCTCTTGCGATGTGGTTCACGCGAAATCCCCGGGATGTCGTTGCGGTGATGGGCGGCCCTTCTTCACGTGTCTTGATGCGTCAAGTTGAGCCGTGCGGGGTCAGGTGGGGCTCGGTGGTTCAGAGGTCAGAGCGCTGATTAAACCGCGTTCTCAGGCTCGCACTATTGATGGCTCTCGGCCGCGGTCACCGATGACTCGGTGTGGAGGGGCGACGTGGTGGTGGGGGAGGGAGGGGGGAGTTAGCTTCCTGCCCTTGGTGTGGACAACTCCCGGATGGACAGCTTACCCCCTTGGCAAAGCCATCCTTGGGTCGTGGTCAGGGATCGCGAGGTTTCGAGCTGAGCGTGTGTGCCGTGCGCGTGTCTGCCCCGCCAGGTGCCCAGGAGCTGCGAGGAGTTGTCAGGAGGTGTCATCTGCCACCGGATTCCACCGGGAGCCACCAGGACTTGCTAGGAGCTACCGGAGACCATCGGGAGTTACCTTGACCTCGAAGGCTCCAACAGGAACGACGGGAGGTCACCGCGAGCCGTCCGGCAACGACCAGGGGCCACCGGGTGCTGACCCGGATGTCGCGATGTGAAGACGAGACGTGAGCCTGCGATGTGGTGGCGGAGACGCTGAGCTCGAGACGACACGGAGAGGAGAAACGCTCGTCGCGCGAGGTTGCAGGGTCGACGCGAGAGCGTGAGCGGCAGGCTCTGAAGCGGCCAGCGGGGTGAGACTTGGCGTGGCGAGATGTGACGAGGATTCGAAATCGTCGACACGTCTCTAGTTCCTCGCGGGAACTACCGGGGGTCCCCGTCCCCCTTGGAGTTACCCGGAAGCGGGAGCCGACCAGCGGCACGCCGAAGCGGCGCCGGTGCCACGAGCAGCACCGACCCCCGCCCCGCGCGCGGGGGTGGGGGGCGGGCGGGCGCCCGCGATGGCGCGCATGGGCGCCGCCCCGCTCGCGGCCTGCCTCGCCTGCCTCGCCGCATCGTCGGCGTTGGCCGACACGCTGCACCCGGTGGTGACCACCAACTACGGCAAGCTGCGCGGTGTCAAGGTGTCGCTCAACAACGAGATCCTGGGGCCCGTGCAGCAGTTCCTCGGCGTGCCCTACGCGGCCCCGCCGGTGGGGGAGCGCCGATTCCTGCCGCCGGAGCCGCCGGCGTCGTACGGGCACGTGCGCAACGCCACGGCGTTCGCGCCCGTGTGCCCGCAGAACGTGCAGGGGGTGCTGCTCGAGGTCATGCTGCCCGTGTGGTTCACGGCCAACATCGAGGTGGTGGCCGCCTACGTGCAGGAGCAGAGCGAGGACTGCCTCTACCTCAACATCTACTTGCCCACCGAGGACGGTGAGTGCTGGGCGGCGGGCGGCTCGCCGGCCGACTGGCCGGACTCAGTCCGGGCTGTCAACCAGCCTCTGTCCTGGCATTTTACTGAAATGTGTCCTGGCTCTAGATTTGAAGTTTTCGTGACTGCAAGGATCCATACTCTTTGGTGTTTTCGGTAAAGTCACGTGGGTTAAAAAAGAAAACAAGTACATTTAATCACGACGTTTCGGAGGCAACACAAGCTTCCGTCTTCAAGTGGAACCGTCACAGCACGATTGCTGTATCAAGTGAAGAGAGCTCTAAGACACACAACCTCATATACTGGTTAAGGCGAGGTGGGAGGAGTCATTTTGCTGTGACGATTCCACCTGAAGACGGAAGCTTGTGTTGCCTCCGAAACGTCGTGATTTAATATATTTGTTTTATTTTTTAACCGACGTGACTTTACCGAATAAACCAAAGAGTATGGATCCTGGCTGTCAACCAAACTTTGACCTGGCTTTCAATCGGACCGTGTTCTAACGTTCATTTGGACTCTGCACTGACTTTTAACTGGACTGTGTCCTGCCTTCCAATTGGACAGTGTTCTAATTTTCAATCGGACTGTGCTTTGACTTTCACCCGGACTTTGCCCTGCCTTTTGACTAGATTTTGTCCTGGCTTTCAATCGGACTTTGCCCTGACTTTTGACTTCAAAGCATGGGATCTCCCTTGCCAGTATCAACATATCGGAATATTTTGATACTGGCAAGAGGAGGTCCCATGATGTAGCTGCTCACCCCGAGCTCTGATGGTGCATTGTCTTTGTGCTGTTTGCCTTTTGGCATCCTCTGGTCTAACACTGTTGAGACGAGACTCTAGGCTCTAAAGAAAGCTGTCACTGGTGTGGAGCAATCAGTTTCAAAGACAATGCATCATCTTAAACTACCAGAGCGTGTTTGTTGTTTGCATGTTCACCACAAGTATATGTGGTTAATGCAGTACATGATTCCCTGCAAAAGGTTTCTGTTTGGTGTTTTAACATCTTAACACCTATTCTTGGTTCTTTCGGTAAAGTCACGTAGAAGGGAAATAATAAATATAAATTTTTTATATTTCTATTATTTTATTATTTCCGTTCTACGTGACTTTACCGAAAGAACCAATAATATGAATCCCTGCAGTCACGAAAGCTTTAAATCAAAATCTTAACACCTGTTTTATTTCCATAAAGGTTACAACCTATTCTTATATCTACTGTTCCAGCTTTGACCAAACAATCTCCCCAGCTTTTTTCCAGACTATCCTGACCTTTGAACTTCCTCCAGAGCAGTGATCTCAAATCTGTCTGGACCTGCAGGGCAATCAACCCTCTCAACACATTTTCGCGGAAACACCGTGCACCCATAAAAAAAAAATGTTTAATTAAAAACTCCTGTAAACATTTTAATCAAAAGTCATGAAAAGCAACCAACTTATTTTCCATTGATTCGCATTACACGAATCATATTTGAGACTTATATAAGGCGCTCGTAAATAATGGATGTCGGAGCGCCATAATGAGATGCTGCATGAGAATAATCTGGCGTCTTGTGAACACAATCGTAGCTATTGGAGCGGTTCCAAGCCGCGCAGGTCGAGAGCTGCTGCCGGACGGCAAACGCGTGGACTCACAACGGCAACAGTCGACGTCGTCATGGTCGTCATATCTTCTCACGGCCGCTATCCCCACGGCGCTGTGGAGTCGAGCCCCCCCCCCCCCCCCCCCCCAGTCACCATCCACTCCTCCTGCCTGTCGGAAGCATTGCTCCCTCACCCACCCAGTACCCCCCCCCGTCCGCCCCTGCCCGCCACGTACCCCCCTTATTGTTACCCCAGCCACTGTCATGCCTCTAATTTCTCATAATTTATCATGGAATACTTTTCCTGTTGTTCCTCAAACCCATCAACTTCTCCAGGATTCAATCACCCTCACCGACAGTCGGGGCAATTGTGGAGAGGGGCAGGGGGGGGGGGCAAGGGGAGAGGGGAAATATTTTCTGGAGCTCAGCTCGGGACAGCTCCAGCGAAAATTAGGCCCTGGTAAATAAGGTGTGTGATGGTGTGACGGTTGCCGTCTTCGATGCCATGGCACGGAGGTTGTGGGCAAGGTCTCTCTGTTCGTGGCGAGGTTGGTGAGTGAGCCAGCGGACGACTGCTGCGGGGAGTAGCGTCCCTTGGGGAATATCTGATATCCTGCCCGCGAATGTTGACCCATGAAGAAAACAAACATCTCTTAAGTAGATCAATAGCTGGATGATGATGATGATGGAGATAATGTCAGGCATATTTAATGACGGCTGGGGTGGGGGAGGCTTACAGACCGCAACTTAATTTCACGCGGCTCGTGCCCACACAAGATTCAACCGCTTTCAAACGGGCCCTCGCCCAACCGATATCCATCCATCGCCGCTAAAACATCTTAGCCGCGCTAACGCTGCCATTAGGGTGTCCCCTAGGCAAGACAGCAATCCGCGCCCGGAGACCCTTTTCGTTCCATTATGGGCACCGATATGAATGCAAGTATTAATTATCAATATTCATCGGGCACTGGAGGGAAATATTTTCGACATTCGAAACGGCAGTGGCGCGGCGGCGTTTGCGGAGTTACCGCCGCGCTCGGTCGCTTCTGTCACCGCGGGGTGGGGTGGGGGGGGGCCCTTCACCACGTCGGGGTCGTCACGTGCGGTATGGTCCGCGTGATGGCTGGATGACAGCAGGGTGCGTGTCTCAAGGTGGGTTGCTCGTTCACCAAAGATATTGGAAAGTCCCATTCGGGCCTTGCTAAAGAAAAGGTTCCACAACCCTGGCTCTTGCTATTATTATTACTACAACTACTAGGCTTGTTCGCCCAGAAAAGCTTCACTGGGTCTCAAGGCGAGTTTTCAGGACGCTCATGCCAAAGCTTTTCGCAGTAGGGGGTACGATGCTGCTGATGCTGTGTGTGATCTCAATTGAGTGATTTGCAGGTAATTTTTCAGCATTGGGATTATTGTTGTTGTTGTCGTTGTGGTTATTTACCCAGGAGACCCTCACTGTGCTTCAAAAATGTTTTAGACCAATAACCGGTTACGTTATGTGTGAGTGTGGGGTGGGGGGGAGCTGTTAGAGGAAACCGGAGAATCCGGAGAAACTCCACGCAGTGCAGGGGGAGAGAATCGGAACTCCAAACAGAGAAGCTCTCGAGTTGGGCACGGGTAAATTTCGATTTAAAGCTTTCGTGACTGCAGGAATTCATCTTCTTGGTTTTTTTGGTAAAGTCACTTAGAAGGGAAGTAATAAAATAATAAAAATAATAAATTATTTTGTTTTATTATTTTTATTATTTTATTACTTCCCTTCTACGTGACTTTACCGAAAAAACCAAGAAGTTGGGCACGGGTGTCGCTGCTGCATCGCCACCCTGCCTTGCGCCCGGATGTTGAGCGTCCAGGATTTTTGGCACTTTGCCGGAGTGCGACAAGAACGCGACAATCAACGCACAATGAGTCATCGTCAAGATCAAATGCCCCAGTGGTGGAACCGTCGACCGCATCCAAACATCAACGGGCCACAGGAGTGTGACTGTGGCGATGCAACCCAGATTATGAATCATAAACTAATCCTATAGAGATACAATAAAGACACAAGCCACAGTCGTGTGATTATGGCCATGCATCCCAAACCACAGACCATAAAGTAAACCACTCGAGTCTGCACTCCTTCAACGAAGGATGAGGAACAGCAGAACAAGACGAACTCTCTCTCTTTCCTGCGGCTCTCTCATGGCCAGCAGCAGCAGCAGACCTCAACATTGACATCTTAGCTCCTGTATACCTTGCTGCCATACGCAACAATCTAACGTCACCCACTTGTGCCCGTGATCGATCCACTGGCTGGGTGAAGGGATCCGCAAGCTGCTGCCACCTCGCACGGTCCTGCAGCGTAATGACCCACCGAGACAGGCCAATTCCATCCGCTCCATCTCCGTGGCGGGCGCCCTCTTGCCGTTGTTCCGTTGGCTGCTACTCCTCCGTTAGTAATAGGTTCTTACCCTTTCAACTGGTACAAAAACTGACACCTTTATACAAGGCATGATGTTTGCAATAACCACAACACGAGCAATCAAAATGCAAACAAAAAGAAACAACTCTGATAATGATATGCACTGTCCTTGAAGTTGATTGGTCCACACCCGAGACAGCTTTTCTTAGAGCCTAGTCTCACATGGTGTTGGACCAGATGACGCCAAAAGGCGTACAACTAAAAAAAAAACTATTATTATATTTTGCCACTGGTAAAGAAAATGTCTCATGGTATAAATCCTCCGTTAGTGTCGACCGTGCCGGCCATCGACCCTTAGCGCGACGACGCACGCATGTGCGCTGAACTTTTTTCGCGCCGTACGTAGCCAACTGTGCCAGTGGGAGGTGCGAAATGGCGGTATGTCACGCCAGCGGGTGGGTGGCCAACACAGCGCCCAGGCCCCAATGTTTACACGACCGCACCGGGCACTCATTTGAGGCCGAGTAGACCTAGGGGAGGCCCAGGATGGGCACGGATAATCGTCCCCACCCAGCCCCTGCCCGAGCTCCGCGTACAAACTTCGGTGGTTGCAGTGAATGCCGCCGTCTCTTAGCTCGCGGTGTCCTGCGAGTCACGTGTCCCCGTCGTTCCGTCTCTGGGTGGAATTCCAAGCATGCACCCCTCCATTCTTCTTTGCGCTCCTTTTTGTTCCAATTTTCTTTGACAATGCCCACGTTTCCCCATCCGTGCTTCGCAAATCATGCCGCGATGTTCCATCAATCATAACCTCACCGCCCCCCCCCACTGCCTCCCTACCCCCTCCCCACCACCATCATCATTCACCGCGTCCTTCCCAGAAATTGGCGCTAAGCCAATCCCAGGCGTCATCGTCTTTGGCCGGCGGTTGTGCCAAACCAAAGCCTGCAACCCCTTTTCCCTGGTGCGGAGCTGTGGGTGGTTGGCACGGGCGCCGGCACAAGGAATGATGTGGGACCTCCCTGCCCTGTTCCATTTCAACCCCCCCGCCCCCCCGGTTTGTAGCTCAGGACCCGGGCCCTTCCAGCCAATGGGCGCCGGTGCAGTTGCACCGTCTGCACACTCGGTAGCTCCACCACTGGGTCCTGTCGTGGGGTGCCAGTCTATTGGCCGTCTGCTTGCCTAGAGGGTTCTAAGTTAGTGTGCAGGTCCTCTACTCCATGGGTGCTTAGTCAATATATCATATATATATGGCTTCGGTGCTAGTGTGTGGGGTCTCTTTGTAAGGGCAGTATATACGGGTCTCTGTGTGAGTAATTGGCTCTTGTATGTGAGTCTGTGGGTCTCTTTTTGAGTCTACGGCTCTCTGTGTGAATCTACGTCTCCATGTAAACCTGTGGGTCTCAGTGGTGTCGTGTGCTCGACGATGGGCCCTGGAGCAAGGGATGAATGAATGTGCCCTTTGCCTGCACAATTTCTCCTCTCTTCGTAGCCTGGCCTGTGGCGCCCTCTGATCCGTGGGTCCAGGCGCAGTTGCACCGCCTGCACACTCCCATTAGCTGCACCACTTGATTTTCGAGCTGATAATTAGTTCACCGCTGTTATCATCATCCTCATTATGTCACGAATCTGCCCCTCCCAACCTTGAGCCACTTGGGTCTCTCGGCATTTTGCTTGGTTCGCTTACACACCAGGTGCCCCCATCGCTCGCGAGCGCGCCCGGCGTCTGCGAGCGGCGGGAGACTCGGGGGAGTCGGGGGAGCCCCAGGTCCCGCGGGGATCGGAGAGACGTACAACAAAAAAATACGAAGCAATATATTGGCGAGGTCGACCGCGCGCGTCGCTCCGATAACCAGGAAAAAATGATCTCGGCCAACGAGGCGATTTGCGCCGGAGCGGCTTGCGCGCCGCGAAGCCCCGGGCCACTTGGGTTTAGTTCCAAGCCACGGCAAACATCGGAGACGAGTTGTTTTCGTAAACGTCTGTGACCCCACCCCCTGTCGCGTGGCACCCACCTCTTGGTGTGGAGTGACGTCATAGGCGTTCGACGCATCTTCCTGTGACGTCGCACTTTAGGGGGTCTGAAACGAAAAAAGATGGAATCGTCCGAAAAAATGTTCCGAGCTTCGGCGAAATTTTTGTACATATCTGGAACACTTCCCCCCCAGGGGCACACCGGCGTGAGTCGACTGGTAGGTCGCGTCCGGCGGGGTAAAGCGTGGGCACTCCACCGCCCTGAACAACGGGCGCATTATCACGGAAGCGGTTTCCCCGCGGGCTCGCGGCCGCGCTTGTCCCCGCGCCGTAGTTAACACGGTTCTGCCCGCGAGTCGTATTTTTAGCTGCCGGGGACAATCCTGGGCCCCAGCGCAATTAACAGCCCGAGCCGCCCCCGACTCGTGCGTACGGACGGCTGCCGCCCACCAACTTGTGCCATCACGTGGTCCGTGCAGGAGGGAGGCCAATCACAGTGAAGCTGCTGCCACGTGACCCCCCCCCCCCCCCCCCCAAAATATCTCCTCCCCCCCCCATGTCTCTGCCGCCCCCCCCCCAGTAAGAATTGAACGATCTAACACCACTCAGCACCCCAACATCTCCTACAAACTCTTTGACTAATTCGGCTAATTCCCACGATTCAGGGAAACGAATCGATTTTTATATGTTCGTCTCTACGACGTTGTTCGAAACCCACTTGCAACTGAACTAGATTGAAAAATAACGATGGCGTATATAATTAGCACGCATCGGTAATCATTTGGCATTATTCATACCCATTATTTCGCTTGTTAAGCTGGCAAAGAGTCACTGGGTGTCAAGACTCTCTTCCTGCCAAGTTAGAGTCAGTCCGGGGAGATGCTTCTGCTGCTGTGCACGATCCCAGTTGAGTAATTTGCAGGGAATTTATCAGCCTTGGGTTGTTTTGGCCAGTACCAATTGCATCCTGTGTGTGTGTGTGTGTTTAGCTATAACACCAGAGAGCCCGGAGTATACCCACGCAGAACAGGGCGAGAGAGAGAGAGAGAGAACGTACAAACTCCACAGAGAACGACGCCCCAGTCAGGAATCGAACCCAGGCCTCCTCTTTGCCGCGAGGCGCTGGTGTCACCGCTGCGCTGCCACCCGCATCTTCTTCTTAGATGCGCTGTTGCACACGAGTCTCTGTGATCGAGGAGGGAAGACTTGTCGCAGAGGTCACAGATTTGAACGAAGTCCGTGAAACCTGAAGAGAGTTGCTTTATAAATGCGCGTGATTAAATGCACGTCTTTAGTTTTCATTTCAAAACGCCGAATGTCGTGGTCTGAAAACACAATTCTGTGTTTGTCAGCGTATGATTAAAGGCTTTGCGAGTGATACAGGGGCAGGGATCATCGGCGTAAGGCACTAACACTCGTGCCAGATGCATAATAATAATAATAATCCTACCATGTATTCCTATAATCCTATACACACCAACCACAACCGCACACGCCACCGCAGCATCATGAGGATCATATAAAGGCAGTGAGATGGATGTGACGTGTCAACATTATTTCTCACAAAAGCTCGAATTAAGCAGTGGGTGTTGGGGGTGGGGGTAACTGCGGGATCCGGGCAGTGCATGGCCCACGATCAATGCCCAATTACCCCTCCGTGCCTGCCCTCCAGGCCATGATGATGAACGCCGATGCATTCAGCCCAGGGATTAATTTCTCACCGAATCGTTTCTGAGTCGCTGGAAGACTGGAGCAGGCACGTGACCAGCAATGACAGTCATCGCGATGGGGTATTCTGGATGTGGGTGCGTCTGTCAAGGAAATATTTTCAGGCTGCCTCACCCAGACGCGGCTGGAATGAATCCTCGCTGGCAAGCGGCGGTGGGGGCTACCGCTACCCACTGCACTCAAATCACGAGTGCATTTGGTATTCTCGCCCGGAGCCGTTCCCTCGGGTACACGGCGAATCGGGGCGGCCGTCCCGGGCCCCACGCTTTGGGGGGCCCCCCATGCTTCTACGTCACGGTGTAAGATGTCATACTCCCGGTTTAGTTTGAAAGCCTCGGGGAGTGGGGGGGGCCCACACGGTGGGTGAGATGCCCTGGGCCCTCCACCCCAAGGAGGGACCTGTTCACGATACTCCAATCGCGGCGAGGCGAAGGGGGGGGGGGCGCTGCGGTATTTCGCCGTCTGCTGTGGTTTGGCCAAAGGGGGGGGGGGGCCGGATGTTGCCGAGTTGTTTCTGGGAACTCCTTTTTTTTTACAAGTTCGGCAAAAGTTGGGAACCGCGACGCCAGGGCGGCACGCGCACGTTCCGAACAACATCGCCGGCGATCTTGGACGTCGTCCGCCGTGAAGCAGACGGCGCATACCGACGGTTAGCGCGCCGGGCAGTATTGACCAGGGTGGCCGCGGCGGATGTAAACCCCGGCGAACCTCTGCACCCGTCGAAATGACCAATTCCTTTTTTTGATGGTTGCCTCTCTTTTTTATCTTTGCCAACGTAACTTTTTTTCTTCCTCTGCAGATCCTGCGGGAGGACACGTTTGGGTATTTTTCTAACATTCCGGAGCGGTTTCTTGGTGGTGGTGGTGGTGGTGGATTTTTTCGTCTTTCTTTCGGGGTGGGGGGGGGAAGAGCAAACGTGTTTCTACCGATTCTCTCTTTTTTTTTGACACCCACTAATCAACATTAAAACACTAAAAACGTCAGGTGCTGTGAGGTCGATGATCTGTTCGCCGGCACAATTTGGCTGAAGTCCACCGCTGAGAATTAAAAAAATTGACGAAACCTCGGCTGCTGTTATGCGGTGGGAAGGTCGGGAAAGTGCCACGCTCCCTCTTCCTACCGCGTGCGTGCGGACCCCCTGAGCGTCTCGCTCAATCTCGGAGGTGGCTCTGCGATATCCACTTCTGTGTGCTGCCCGTTGCTGAAACACCGAAGGAGCCGGCGCGCGCCGCACACTTTTTTGCGAGCGTCCCGAGCGGATTTCCCTTCATCGCCTAACGACTGGATAAAAATTGGAACAAAAAGAGAAAGAGAATCTTTTTTTGGGGGGAATTTTGAACGCACTTTTCCCCCCCCCCCCTCCTCCTCCTGTCTTGTCTCCGCCCCCCGCTCCATGCCCGCAGGAAGTGCCGCTAGGAAGCGAGCTGATGGCTCGGCCGCTAGTACCGGCGAGGAACAGCAAGGTACTTCTCTCCTCTTTTTTGTGAGCTCGCCACTTTTTTAATTTGAACTTTTTGTTCTCCCCTTTCCCCCACGGGGGGGGGGGGGGGGGGGCCCTTCACCCCCCCACCCCCCGCCGCCCCCCCCCCCCCCCCCCCCCCCCCCGGGGGGGGGGGCCCCCCCCCCCCCCCCCGGGTTGGGGAACGGGCGACGGATGGTTTGACTCGAGCGAAACGTCGATGGTCGCCTGGGTTTCGCAGAACGCCGACGAGAGGTCCTCGTGGTTTGGCGTCCAGCGTGGGTCTCGCGCCGGGAGAGGGAGAGTCCCGCTGGCGATGTCGTTTGGGGTTGGTCCCCATCGTTTCACTCTGTGGCTTGCGAGTTGGAAACTCATATCGGTTGATAAGAGGGTCCTCCTGCTCTTGGTTGATGTACAGTGTGTCTTATTGATTGATGTACAGTGTCATTTTGGTTGATGTTCTGAGCGTCCTATTGGTTGATGCGGTGGGTATCCCGTTTGATGTACTGAGTGTCCTATTGATTGATGTACTGAGTGTCCTATTAGTTTATGCTGTAGGTATCCTGTTGGTTGATGTACTGAGTGTCCTATTGGTTGATGTACTGAGTGTCCTATTAGTTTATGCTGTAGGTATCCTGTTGGTTGATGTACTGCATGTCCTATTGGTTGATGCTGTAGGTATCCTGTTTATTAATGTACCGAGCGTCCTCCACGCACTCTCCTGCCTCTCCCCTCCTGATTCTGCCGCAGCTCCACCCACGTTCCCTCCCGTCTGTTGGGGGAGAAGTGGCAGATTGCTCAGTGAGAGGTCGCTCACTTTTCCTTTGCCCCACCCCCACCCCCCAGCCATTCGTGCTGTCTGATCCCCATCCCAGTTAAAGTCCAAGCCGACCACCTTCCTCTCCTCTGCTGCCTATGGCCGACTCGCTCCTTCCCTCCCTCTGTGTCTCTATAAATAAACATTCCCACGCCTCCGTTTCTCTCTCTCTCTCCCCGTGCGGTCATCAGGGGGCACAGACACTGTGGGCGCCGAGGGTGTCCACACACCCCCGACGTATTTAGACAACGCTAAGAGAGACAGGGCCCCCCCCCCCCCCCCACAACGTTTAGAACAAAACTCGGGGCACCTTTGACCCTTTGACCGCTCAACAAGGCGGCGACGCAAATGGCGTCCGCGCAGGCGACGGAAGCGCCGAGATCCACGGAGCGTCCGGCTCTGTGCCTCGTCGCTGGCCACGCAGTTCGCGTCCCTGGTGACCTGAGTCAGTGCCGGAGAACTCCTCTTATCCCTCATGGAGTAGGGGGGGGGGGAAAGTGGATCCCCGTCTGTAACCCACTCGGTGACCACCGGGACCCGTTCGCGAGTCGGGGCTCCACCACCGCCGCTTCCGCAGCGCCGTCCATGCCCCCCCCCCCCCTCCGGCAGGCCGCGGCCACGCACGTGGCCCCGTGGCGAGGGTTGTCGAGGCGGCGAGGGTTGGTGGGTTTCGCGCGCGTCGAGGAGGGAGCGGTACCCTGGCTCTCGCTGGGAGAAGGCGGCGCGGCAACAAACGTGGACTCCACCTGCTTGTGGGATCGAGTGCTTTCCCCTCGCACGCGTGGGTTTTGCTCAGCTCGCTCCGGTGTTTTTCCCCGTGCGTAAACACTCAATAATTGGCCGATAACACCTTCATATATAGAGGACTGCAGAGCTTGGGCAATTGTTGTTGGCGCCGGATCCTGACCGCGTGGGTGCTGCTGCCTTCCCGCTCATCTGTGGTTCCTCCTCCGCCTCTCTCGCTCTCTCTCTCTCTCTACGAGAGCGAGGATCGTGTGGCCTGGTACAAGTTTAAATTTCTATTATGGTGGTAGCAGATATTGAGCGATAACCTTTATCCCGTTCATAATAAAGGTTTTTTGGTTAGATCGCATAAGTATAAATGTGCTGTAACCCACCACCACCCGACACAGCCAACCAGTACGGTTTGTCACGTCAACAGAACGTAGCAATTAGTTACTACTTCAGCCCACCGGTGTGTTGGAGAGTAAATCCACAACGTTTACAATTTTAGTTCAACGTTTCGCTGGTAATTACATCCAGCATCATCGAGCGATGTGTAGCGTGGTGGTGGGTTTCGACACGGGCTAGTAGCGCTATCATGCTTAGCGTTATTCACAAAGACAAAGATCCCCTGTATAGCCTTTAACAGGCTATTCGGGCAAGTGCTGTTAGCGAGCAGCACTTTGAAGGCCGGCAAGGTGCATGGGTTTCCAACACCATGCTCGGCCACCTTTGTCTACCCAGTGCCAATGTTTACAGATGGCACCAGAAACCAGTTTAATGCTGAGTCGATCTTGGGGAGTCCCAAGACGAGTTCAACTATTCGCCACTATTATTGGTCGTGTTATTGGTCATTTACCGTGGCGTGTCCCACGTGTACCGCGTCCCGCTTGTGTCATGTACACGTGGTGTGTCCCACGTGTACCGTGTCCCGCATGTACCGTGGCGTGTCCCACGTGTACCATGTCCCGCGTGTGTCATGTGCCGTGGCGTGTGTCATGTGCCGTGGCGTGTCATGTGCCGTGGCGTGCCCCGCGTGTGTCATGTGCCGTGGCGTGTGTCATGTGCCGTGGCGTGTCATGTGCCGTGGCGTGCCCCGCGTGTGTCATGTGCCGTGGCGTGTGTCATGTGCCGTGGCGTGTGTCATGTGCCGTGGCGTGTGTCATGTGCCGTGGCGTGTCCCGCGTGTGTCATGTACCGTGGCGTGTCCCGCGTGTACCGTGGCGTGTCGCGTGTAATGCGTGGCGTGGTGTGCGGTGTATACCGTGCAGTGCATGGCGCGTTGCGTGTGCTCCCGCAGACATCCGTGACAGCGGCCCGCGCCCCGTCATGGTCTACATCCACGGCGGCTCCTACATGGAGGGCACGGGCAACATGTTCGATGGCAGCGTCCTCGCCAGCTATGGCAACGTCATCGTGGTCACCATCAACTACCGCCTCGGCGTGCTGGGTGAGACGCGGCGCGGCGTTTCCACTGCCGTCCCAGAGCCGTGCCGGAGCCGTGCCGGACGGGTTCCGGGCGCCGGCACTGCTCGGTTTTTCTTCGTCCCAGATTCTTTGTTGCAAGAAGAATCTTGTAAAGAATCTGGGACGAGGAACGGAGGAGGCGCGGCGCGCCCTCCGCGCTGTCATCCCGTGCCACTCCGCTCTATCTGACCTCCGCCCCCTCCGTTTTCAAAGCGTAGCCTCCATTTAGTGTTGTTTTGGTGGGGTGGGAGTGTGTTTATTGTTGTTGTTGTTAATTTTATTCCCCGTGCTTGCGTCCCTCCATCGGCTTCGTGCCTTGCGATGAGGAATCGATGAGGAAATCTCGCAGGGATTTGCGTGCGGCGCGGCGACGGTCGCTCCCGCGCGGGACACTCCGCCCACGCGGCCCGCAATGCGATGGGGTCAACGGGGTCAACGGGGTCAACGGCGTCCATCGCCGAGGTCACCTTGGGGGCCACGTGACTGGGGGGGGGGGTCACCCAAGCAATAGTCCGTGCCCTGCCCTGCGGTTCTCGTCATAACAGCACCAACAACAATGCCCCCCCCCCCCC
>CM025667.2:4846518-4859422 GCA_014621495.2 Entosphenus tridentatus
CGGGGGGGGGGGGGGGGGGGGGCGGTCGATACGGAAATGTCAAGATTTTTAATTAGGCCCTGTATTAATAATAAATAAACATTTAGTGTATTTTATCTGGTAAATATCAATCAATAGTTTGGGGTATCTGGGGTGGGGGGTGAGGGAGCGGAGGGATGGGTGGGGGAGGGGTGGGGGCAATCGCCCCCATTGGATAACTGTCCAATATAAATTAACGAGCGTCTGGCGCTCACGAATGCATCGGCATGAGGCAGTGTACCTGGACAAACCCCATGCCTGCGAGGCCGGGGTAGGGGGTGGGGGTAGGCGCCCAAAGTTCCACACAGATGCGTTCAAGAATCCACCGTTGTCTCCGCGTCAGCTCTATCCTACACAGCACCTGCTCCCGGCCAGGGCAGCGTCCCCGTTGCAGGCGGTTTGCCCGGGCTCCGATGCCTGCTCGGCTTTCGAGAGGTGTTGGGAGCGGGCGCGTGATGGTGGTGGGAGGGTGGGGGGGTGGTCACGGCGTGCGGGCGCGAGCGCCGGGCACATCTGGCCGCCGCCGCGCCGCCACCGTGCCGCTCGATCGCCGTAGATTACATTAGCATAGAGCGGGGCGGGCAGGCAGGCCGGGCGGGCGGGCTGGGGGGAGAGTGGGCGAGGGAGTGAGCGCGAGGAGAGTGATTTATGGTGGGCCGCCACCACCACCACCCCCCCCCCCTCCTGCGATCCAACGATCGCACCACCCCCGCCGTGCGCTCCTCGCAAGGCGCCGAGGGTGACCGCGGGAACAGCTGGGGTCTCGCCGCTCGGCCCACATTGTCCACCGCTCTCGATGTCTCTCCGCCGCAGTGGCCGCCGTCATCTTCCAGCACGAAGATTGTCTCTCAAATGCATTGTTCACCTTCATTGTCCATCACTCTCAAGTCTCTCGGCCGCATTGTCCACCACTGTCATTGCTCGTTGTGTACATTGTCCATCGTCTGCATTGTCCACCGTTCCCTTTGTTTCTTATTGACATGGCCGCGTCATCCACGTTAAGAACCTCGCACACTCGGACCCTGGCACGCTCAACGCTAAACCGCGTCAACAGACAGAGCGGGAACTGCACAGGTAGAACGAGCGCCGTCCCCGGACACCCTCGCAAACGAGATGCGCCGTCTCGAGGGGATCGCCCGCGTGAGATGTTGAAATAAATAAATAATGCCCACGAGAAGAATGATCTCCGGTTTTCGACGGAGGCCGCCCTCCGCCTACGCCGCGGCGTCTCGCAGCGCCGTGCACGCGGCAAGCGGCTTGCATCATCGCACCCCCAGCGGCACGAGGTGACTCGGCACCAGGCCTAGGGCACCCCCAGCGGCAGCTGTCCCTGTACGCAAACAGCCAGAGCCACGGCAACGCGCACGCGGCGCGCAACGCCTCGGCGGGATCCACCGCCGCCGCGGTCGTCATCGCCGCCCGTCCGTCCGTCCCGTCCGTCCGTCTCCCCCCCCCCCCGCCCCCCGCCCAGGGTTCCTGAGCACGCACGATCAGTCGGCGCGCGGGAACTTCGGCCTCCTCGACCAGATCCAGGCCCTGCGCTGGATCAGCGACAACATCGCCGGCTTCGGCGGGGACCCCCAGCGCGTCACCGTGTTCGGCTCCGGCGCCGGCGCCTCCTGCGTCAACCTGCTCACGCTGTCCCACCACTCGGAAGGTGAAAGGGGGGAGGGGAGGGGGGGTAGGGGGTAGGGGTCTCCTCCGGCGGAGCGACCCTCTTTGCCGTCCCAGCAACCCAGGGCGGCCGCCCTGGTCAATACCGCGGCGGGCATCGACCGTTGCCACCTCCGAACTCCACTTGATTTGCGAACAATTCCAGACATCGTTGATGTCGCCTGGACGTGAATGACGATGTGTTGTCCATGCGTGCGCCTGCCCGCTCCCTCCCTCCTGGCTCCTCTCTCTCTCTCTCCTCCCTCTATCCTCCGTCTCCTGGCCCTCTCTCGCTGCGGCGTGGAGCAGGGCTCTTCCAGAGAGCGATCACGCAGAGCGGGACGGCGCTGTCCAGCTGGGCCATCAACTACGACCCCAGCAAGTACGCGCACACGCTGGCGACGCGCGTGGGCTGCGGCGCGCCGCTCAACACGCAGGTAGCGTGACGCGGCACACCCACAGAGACAAAGGTCCTTCCCCCACCCCACCCCGAATAGCCTCGACATCATAATAGAGGTGTTTGGGTTAGGTCGCGTTAAGTATAAATGTTGTGTCGAGACCCTCCACCACCCGACACGGCCAATCGGCAAGGGATTTGTCGTGTCAACAAAACGCCCGATGATGCTGGATGTGACTGCCAGCGAAATGTCGTACTCAGATTGTAGATGAGAATAGGTTTTCCCCTTTTTTCTGGCAACAAAACAGGTGTCATGTTAGACCAGAGTACACCTGCTACGTGTTAAACAGCCCATTGGCGTCCTCTGGTCTAACACCCCGCAAGCAGTTACAGGATCGGTTCGGTCATTTGTCACTGCCTTTGACCGAAAGTGGGAATCGAACTCGGGCTGCCGACTTCAGCAGCACGATCCGCTAACCGCTGCTGACACTGCGTGCGTGCGTGGGTGCGTGCGTGGGCACGTGGGTGCGTGCGTGCATTGGCGCATGCGCGCGTGCGTGCCTCCGAGTGCCACCGCTCACGGCCCAAACGTCACTCTGGCACTCTGCGCGTGCACGTACAGCATGATGACGATGACGGACAGCGCCTGCCCCAACAGCCCATGTAGGCCACCTGGGGGGGAAGCCTTCGCCTTTGCCTGCAGGCGCAGGAGAGAGGGTGGAGCGCGCGATAACGACCGCGGGCACTTGGCCCCGACGGCCCATCGCGGTGGCGGCGGGAGACCCTCTGCCTCTCTGCCTTCTTCTGGCGCAGGACATGGTGGAGTGCCTGCGCTCGCGGTCGGCGCGCGAGCTCGTGGAGCAGGACGTGCAGCCGGCGCGCTACCACATCGCCTTCGGGCCCGTCATCGACGGCGACGTCATCCCGGACGACCCGCAGATCCTCATGGAGCAGGGCGAGTTCCTCAACTACGACGTGATGATGGGCATCAACCAGGGCGAGGGCTTCAAGTTCGTGGAGAACATGGTGGACGGCGAGGACGGCGTCACGAGCAGCGACTTCGACTTCGCCGTCTCAAACTTCGTGGACAACCTCTACGGCTACCCGGAGGTGAGGGGCACGGGAGGGGGGTGAGGGACGTGGGCACGGGGGGGGGGTTGAGGTGAAGGACGTGGGCATGGTTTGAGTGAACACAACCACTGTAGCGTGATGATTCCACAGCTGTGCAAGCCTCTCAAATCCCCACAACTCCCACAGCACCAATGAGCTCGCCAATAGGAACACCGGGGCCTGAGGGTTAAGGGTTTAGGGCCCTTTGCCCGCAACACCACACATGAAGTATACTCTTAGTTTTTTCGGTAGTCACGTAGGTAAAACATTTTTTTAATTAATAAAAATAAAATAATAAAATTTACGTTTCGGAGGCAACACAAGTCTCCGAAACGTCGTGATTTTTATTATTTTTTTTTTATTATTTTTTTTTTACCTATGTGACTTTACCGAAAAAACTAAGAGTATGAATCCTTGCAGTCACGAAAGCTTCAAATCTAGAACACACATGAAGTATTTGTTTTCATTTTACCTTGTAAATCGTCGTCACTGCCGCCGCCGCCGTCACTATCAGCAGGGCAAGGACGAGCTCCGCGAGACCATCAAGTTCATGTACACCGACTGGGCGGACCGCGACAACGCCGAGACTCGCCGCAAGACGCTGCTGGCCCTCTTCACGGACCACCAGTGGGTGGCTCCCGCCGTCGCCACGGCCGACCTGCACGCGCAGTACGGCTCGCCCACGTACGTCTACGCCTTCTACCACCACTGCCAGAGCGAGATGAAGCCCGCGTGGGCCGACGCGGCGCACGGCGACGAGATCCCGTACGTGTTCGGCGTGCCCATGGTGGGCCCCACGGAGCTCTTCCCGTGCAACTTCTCCAAGAACGACGTCATGCTGAGCGCCGTCGTCATGACCTACTGGAGCAACTTCGCCAAGACCGGGTGAGCAAAGCTGCGGCGCGTGTATTTGTGTGTTTGTGTGTGTGTGCGTATCCGGCGGTCATCTCGGACGGTCAACCCGTGGCACCCTGGAGCCGTCCCGTGACCGTCCTGCCAACCAACGGAGCCTTCGACGCTTCACGCGGCCTCGAAGCGTGCCCATCCCGGCACGGAATTAAACCTCGCGTTGTTGCCTCCCGTCGTGTCCCTCCCGTCGTGTCCCGCGCAGAGACCCGAATTCTCCAGTGCCGCAGGACACCAAGTTCATCCACACGAAGCCCAACCGCTTCGAGGAGGTGGCCTGGTCCAAGTACAACCCCAAGGACCAGCACTACCTGCACATCGGCCTCAAGCCGCGCGTGCGCGAGCACTACCGCGCCAACAAGGTGAGTACCGTCGTAGTACCAGTAACGCGGGGCACTACCACGCCAACAGGGTGGGCACCGTCGTAGTGGTAGCACCGGTAACCCCGGGGCACTACCGCACCAACAAGGTGGGTATCATCGTAGTAGTAGTACCGGTAACCCAGGGCACTACCACACCAACAAGGTGGGTACCGTCGTAGTGGTAGTACCCATAACCCGGGGCACTACCACGCCAACAAGGTGGGCACCATCGTAGTAGTAGTACCGGTAACCCGGGGCACTACCACACCAACAAAGTGGGTACCGTCTTAGTGGTAGCACCGGTAACCCCGGGGCACTACCACGCCAACAAGGTGGGTACCATCGTAGTAGTACCAGTAACCCCGGGGCACTACCACGCTAACAAGGTGGGTACCGTCGTAGTGGTAGTACCACCAGCTTGCTGGCGCGCCACTAGGAACACGTGCGTTAGTCCGGCCGAAGAGTTCCGTTCGGCAAACGTTGCTGGTGTGTGCGTGAAAGCGAGGGCTTGGTTACCGGCGGTCACGCGCTTGCCCCTTGTCGTTGCGGAGGTTCGTGGTTCGGCAGGCTGCCCTGGTTAATAACGCGGTGGGGGGGGGGGGGGGCGCGGCGGTGTCGTCGTTCACTTCCCGTGGGCGGTCAAGATTCCGTGACGTTGCTCAAGGAGTAGGCAAGAGTAGGCCAATGTGTGCCAGCGTCACCATGAGCCCGATTTCACTCCCCCCCTCCCCGACTCCTTCATAACCGATTTACAGACCTCATTGGGAGGAGTGGCAGCGCTGCGGTTTTTGTGCACAGCACGGCGCCGCTCGGCGACATCTGCCCCCAGGGTCCCCGTTCACCTCCCCCCCCTCTTTCTCGCTCGATCCGCGCCCGCCGTCCGCAGGTGGCGTTCTGGCTGGAGCTGGTGCCGCACCTGCACAGCCTGCACGACATCAACCCGTACCTGTCCACCACGACGCGCGTGCCGTCGCTCGACCACGGCGGCGGCTACCCCACCATGCGGCCCAACAAGTGGGTGACGCCGACCAACCGGCCGGGCCTGGGCAGTTCCCCGCCCTTCGCGTCCCGGAACCCACCGGACAACGACCGGAAGACGTTTGGCGTCGGCGGCGGCCCCAACCCGGCGCTGCTGGAGAGCCAGCGCGACTACAGCACGGAGCTGAGCGTCACCATCGCGGTGGGCGCCTCGCTGCTCTTCCTCAACGTGCTCGCCTTCGCCGCGCTCTACTACCGCAAGGACAAGCGCTACGTCGTCAACTCGCACCGCCGCCACCGCAGCCCCCAGCACGGCGGCCTCGGCGGCGCCGCCAACGACCTCTCGCTGCGCCACCCGCCGCCCGAGGAGGAGATCATGTCCCTGCAGCTCAAGCACGGCGGCGGCCGCGACGGCGAACCCCCGCCGGGCTCCGGCGCGCCCGGCGGCTGCTACGGCGGGCCCGGCCCCGGCGGCGGCGGCGGCGGCGGCTTCCCGCCCGACTACACGCTGGCGCTGCGGCGCTCGCCGGACGACGTTCCGCTCATGACGCCGAGCACCATCGCGATGATCCCCAACTCGCTCGCGCCCGGCGTGGCCCACCTCCACCAGCAGCAGCAGCAGCTCCACCACGGCCTGCACCTCTCGCAGGCGCAGCCGCTTCACGCCTTCGGCGCGTTCGGGCAGCCGGGAGCGGGCATGGGCCCGCCGTCCGCCGGGGGGGTCGGCGCCGCGGGGATTAACAGCGCCACCCTCCCGCACTCGCGCTCGACCACCCGGGTGTAGCGCGCGTCGACGGTGCAAGGGAGGCGGCGGGGGGGAAAGGGGATGGGGGGGGAGGGGGAGGGCGGAACGCGTCGACGCGTTTGCTCGGACGGACTCAAGCGGGGTGTTTCCCCGTCCGACCGTTGGGAGAGTAACAATAATCGCCTCGCCGGAGATTTCCACGCGGCTGGGTGGAGGCGGCCGCGCACGCCGGCACCGTAGGGCCGCGCGTCCGTCGCCGCCCGAGTTGGACTCGCGGGGAGACGGGAGGGGATCGGACGGTGGGCGGTGTTCTCCCGCGCGAGAGCGGGACGGTGCCGCTCGACGGCGCCGACCGCGTGACCGCCGACGCTCACGGCTTCGCGGGGGCGCGACACGCGGGAGATCGACCACCGGCGACGGAGCTGGTGCCGCGGCGCTGCCGTAAAGCCGAGCGACGACTCGGGGGACGCTCGGCCGAGCGCCGACGGAGAAGAGCGGGGGGGACGTCGGATACAACGGCGCGCCGTTCCCTGGGCTGCGGCTAAAAAAATCGGCGGCGCCGTGGGCTGCGAGCGGCGGCGGCGACGGCGGCCGTGGAATGGAACTCCCCGTTGCATAGTGCGTTGGTCGCCGTCTGGGAGGCGTCGAGCGGCCGCTACTTCGTGTTGCCCGAGTCGAGATCGAGTTCGGGGGAGGCGGAGGGGAATATTCACGGCGACGAGCCACGGCTACAGGAACGGTGCGGAAGGCTCGCGTGGAGCCGGAGAGCCGGGGGAGCCGAGGTCCTGACCTCGCGTCTCAACAGGGCCCCCCCCCCCCCCCCCGGCGCCCCCCCCCCCACCCCCCTCCAGTTCACGCCGTGAAACGTGCCCGTGCCGCAATGTTGCGCCGTGCCAGGTGCGTGCGTTGCGCGCGTGCGCCCTGTGACAACACGGCGCGACGCGTCTGCTGCTATGGGTGATGTGTGTTTTTGTGTATTTGTTTTATATACAGTATATATATAGCATAACGGTAATAATGTTATGTAAATTGGTAATTACCCGTACATTTGGAAAGCGACTAACATAGTGAGTAACGGAGTTACAGAAATGGCAGATGTCACGGGTGGGGCGCGTCGGGGGCTTGGCAGCCGTGGAGCCGAGTGACGCTCCGTGGTGGTGGAGTGGAGCTGAGTGACGGTGGTGGTGGTGGTGGAGTGGAGCTGAGTGACGGTGGTGGAGTGGAGCTGAGTGACGCTCTGTGGTGGTGGAGTGGAGCTGAGTGACGCTCCGCGGTGGTGGAGTGGGGCTGAGTGACGCTCCGTGGTGGTGGAGTGGAGCTGAGTGACGCTCCGTGGAGGAGTGAAGCTGAGTGACGCTCCGTGGAGGAGTGAAGCTGAGTGACGCTCCGTGGTGGTGGAGTGGAGCCGAGTGACGCTCCGTGGTGGTGGAGTGGAGCCGAGTGACGCTCCGCGGTGGTGGAGTGGAGCTGAGTGACGTGCCGTGGTGGTGGAGTGGAGCTGAGTGACGCTCCGTGGTGGTGGAGTGGAGCTGAGTGACGCGCCGTGCAGGTGGAGTGGAGCTGAGTGACGCTCCGCGGTGGAGGAGTGGAGCTGAGTGACGCTCCGTGGTGGTGGAGTGGAGCTGAGTGACGCGCCGTGCAGGTGGAGTGGAGCTGAGTGACGCTCCGCGGTGGTGGAGTGGAGCTGAGTGACGCTCCGTGGTGGTGGAGTGGAGCTGAGTGACGCTCCGTGGTGGTGGAGTGGAGCTGAGTGACGCTCCGTGGAGGAGTGAAGCTGAGTGACGCTCCGTGATGGTGGAGTGGAGCTGAGTGACGCTCCGTGGTGGTGGAGTGGAGCTGAGTGACGCTCCATGGTGGTGGAGTGGAGCTGAGTGACGCTCCGTGGTGGAGTGTAGCCAAGCTTATCCGCTAGCGCTGCGCCATGCCAACGGAATCCCCATGGCGCTCCAGATCAGGACTTTGGGTACCAGCGACACTCACCCTCCCATGTCGACGGCACCTTTACCAAGTCACGAGTGACACGTTGATAAAAGCTGTGCGGTCTTTCACGCTGACCACCTAGGGTCAAGGTCAAAGTGATTTCCTTCTCAAATGAGCCGAGGCAATGCTCTCGCCTCCCCTTTTCAGCGCAGAGCCATCGGTACATCATTTTAACGACCTCGGAGGGATGATGGGCTGAGTTGATCCGTAACCAGAATCTTGAGGCTCGCGACCTTCCGATTGCTTGCTCAAACCGCTGAGCCACCTGCCCCGAATTATGGAATGTGCGTCGATAACTGGAAGTCTTTAGATTTTAATTGTCAAGTAACTTCGATCTACCGTGGAAACAAACGCTTTCTCTTACAATACTAACAAAAAGTAGCGACGGAAGACAAACGGTCAGAAAGTTTCTCCGTGAGAATCTTTCCAAAACCGTTTTATTCCCAAAAGAAACGTAACAAGGCCCCCCCCTCCTCCCAGCTTAATAAACACAGAATACGCACGTGTGTAACACGCCAGACAGCTTTCGTTCGCTCTCAGCGTGAGAGAATGAATCGAGGCGCAGGATATCACGGAGAGACGCGGGGAAGGTGTCGGTAGCCCCAGATACGGTGCTACGAACAAATTGCCCCAGCTCTGTGATCCTCTATTGGCATGTTTGGCCAACTCCTTTAACGAGCGTTTCGCAAACCTCTCCTTCAGCACTCGCGCACGCGTCCCGTCTTTCGCCGTCATGGGAATCTCCCCCAATTGGAACGTCAAGTGCAATTCATCCTTAAGTTCAGATGCGTACAAATTCCCAGGAAAGGCGGCTTATCTGATGCGCAGATTTCCACAGATCGTACCGTCCGATCGATCGTATCCTCTCCCGTGGTGGAGGGGAGGGGGGGCGGGGAGAGTGGGGAACCGTTCTCTTACCGAGGGTCTATACAGAACGTTCAAAAACGTTTTGGTCAGAGCAACACATCAACGCAAAAAGTTAGTGCCATCAAAGCATAACGCAAAAGATAATTAATGGCCCACCGCCACCGTTTGCCAAATCGAACAAAATATTGCCCCCCTACCAAAATCAGTGCGGTTAACATGCTTGCAGTGGCGGATATCGTTTTTAGAAGCGGCAGGCCTCAGCATGGCTGTGTGATGATGGAAGTCGCGTACCGTGTGGGTGGGTGGGGGCTGCCACTTTATCGACTGTAGACCAAAACCCGCACGTGTTTCTCAGTCGGCACTGGATCTGTTATGATGATGATGATTCTAGTTTGTGGTGAATTTCAAATACACCGGAGCCGAACCTCAATCGAAATCAGTGCCTGTCACGCGAACAGAGATGTCAATTGCCCCGGGCAGGTGGCAAAACCTTGTCGTGCGCCGGATTATATCAATCATCCGGTGGGAATCTGGCACGGGTCTGGATTGTTCTCCACCGCACTGCTGGTACCCACTTTCCCAGCCACAGTTCTCCGATTGTCGTGTGAAGTGAATCTGATTACGAAGCACGACAGGGTTTTTTTTATTATCATTATTATTATTCTTATTCTCACTTGGGGCCCACTATCGTAGCGAGAGACGGTGAATCCCGGGCGGGGTGGGGTGAACGTGTACATAGAGGGCGGTGTTGTGGGTTGCGTGGAGCGGTCCAACGTCGCATATCCGACTCGCCGTGTGGACAATGTTGATGGGTGGACCCTGGGAAAAGGGAGAAAATGGGAACATCCATGGAGACGATTAATCGTTTTCCACAAATTGGGGTACCGTGGCGAAATAGTAAAATGCAGGCTGCTCTCGAAGCAAAGGAAGTGTCGCGCGCGAGGGTTAAGGACGCGTTACCGAGCATGAAGAGGGTCAAGAATTGTGAACGTTTGTCACACCATGTGTGCACACATTGCACCTGGGGGCAGGGGTGGGGGAGTGTGAGGGGGGGCGGTTAATCGGTTCGGGGGTAGACACGTGACGGTCGGATGCGTGACGGTGTACCGTACACGCGGAGGCATGTGCACTCGACGCGTGCGCGACGGTGTGGGATCGCCGAGATTTTTTTTTCCCCGCGGTTTATACGACGCCGCTGTGATGGCCGTGTCCCGCGTGTGCACAAGACGTGTGCACAGGACGAACACAGGACGTTTGCGATGTCACCAGACGGCCGCTATACAGGAGCCACTGTCAAAATAGTGTGCAGGGGGGACCCCTTTGAATCACGCGGAGGTGCCCATGGGTCCACGCAGAACCTCTCACCGGCTCTTCTCGGACGAGGAATTCACCAGCTCATCCCACCACATGGATTCTTCGTCAGCTATTTGGAATGCTCGCAGAGACTCGCGCTCATTTCTAGTCTTACAGATGATCGCGTCATCCCCCCACCCCCTCTCTCCACCCCCGCACACGGACCAGACTCATGTCGCACACGGAAATTGCATCATTTCATCTTCCCCAACAAAAATGTAAACAGACCAGACGCGGATGGAGAAACTTTACAAAAGGGAAGGCGGGGAGGTACCGACATGTCAAGCTTTACAAACGGGGGGGGCCTTACCTTAATGGGAACAGAAGACACAATGTATCTAGTATTGGCCAAATAACCCAATGCTGAAACATCTTGCAAATAACCCAATTGTGGGGTTATCCACAGCAGCAAGATTGCCCCCTTTTGTAAACAAAATTTGACAGAACTCTCCTGAAAAAGATTTGAGACTTGGTGAAGCTTTCATGGGTAAACAAGCGAACTTATCGTCATTTCAAAAACAAATTCAAAAAAAGGGAAGTCTCTATCTGCCTCTCACCTCGTACACCCAGACCCCTGGCTTCACGACGAATCACGGCTGGGTTCCGAATCCAGTTTCATCTTAAAATGCGAACCGTGCCTCCCAATCCTCGCCACTCCGTACTACTCCATGCCACTCCGTGCCACTCCATGCCATCCACAGACACAACCAGAGTTGTATAATTTTGAGCACAAGAAGCTGCAGCGTCTACTGTTAGGAACATTATTTATTTGTGCGATGCTGTGAATGGTCACTCCGTTTACCCGGCTGTAGTTTTTATCTGCCGGCGAATTCCAATAAAAGTCCGATTCGGTATCGCCACGTTGGTCCAGCGCCTTCTCTTCAAGCTGCGGGAGTGACATTCGCCCGCATTGTCCGTGAGCAATCCACTGCTGGATGAAGGCCTCCCGCTCCCCAAGACGTCCTCCGTCTCTCGATGCATCGGTCCGCCTCGCTGCTGCACACAAGCCAATTTAATCACTCCGTCTCCACGGTCGAAGCCCTCTCGCCCATGGTTGTTTTCCTTCGGCTGCCACTCCATAGTCAAGTGGACCATCGTCTGGGGTTGCCACCTTGTCCGCAGACCACACTCACATGTTTCAGGGTAGGGACTTGGTCTATACTCAAAACAATTCCTGCCACCTGAACTCAGATGCCATAACCTGGACTGCCCAGGTGGGTCACGTGTGGACAGGTGACAACGCTCGGGATACGGTCGAGATGACCTCTCAAACTTGCGCATGTTCTCAAATCCACACATTCCTCTTTCTGCCTGTGTCAGTCTCTGCACGTCAAACATTCGTGACGAAATCATCAGATCGTTCCAACAGCAACTAAACTCACAAACTTAACATTTATTGGCAAATAATTAAAAAGATGAGCAACTGCGATTGATATCTAGGACGGCGTGAGTGTTAAGCCACAGCATAAGCAACCTTCCAACAACAATGGGTATATAAAGTATAAAAACATAAATGCTTGCCACAAGCTCATTACAAGTAAGCAAACTGGATTCTCAAGTACAATCTCTGTCATTTGGTACACGTGGAAATTTAAACAACTGGGAGTTTGTGTTGCAAAGTTCATGGATAGAGGCAAATGGAAGGCCCATGATTTTCCGACGTGTTTGAAAACGGACGTGAATCACATTGACGGAGAGATAACCAGGGTGTGGCTGTCATCGGTGTGGCTGGCATCGGTGTTTCACAGATTGATTTTTTGGGATATTTTTGATTCGACGTGGAAAAAAAACGATGCAATTCATTGTGGCCACACCGCAAACGAGCTGTCCGCTTCCCATGCCAAGTAACACGATATCACAGACGGGAGAGTTTTAAACAAGGAATCGATCAACCGTATGAACACACAAAACAAACTTGTAATTCATAAAAAAAAATTAAGAGCAAAACTAATACTTTCAAAGGCAGCACAAAGTCATGGACCGGCTCTTCATGCTCTCTGATTGGTCAACAATAACGCACAACCACCATATACGTCACTTCCTGTATTTTCCTGAATTCACAGTCTTCTTTTTTATATAACAAACCCAATATTTCTCGCCGATAAACGACCGTAAAGCTAAGTGCCATTGTTTGCTACCGTCCAATGCCACACGGCGGCTCAGAGCTGTTTGCATGGGTCACATGGGTGTCAAGGACATGGAGTCAGGGGTCGTGGCTGAGACAGGCAAGGGGTGAATTCCTCGCCAATTTCTCCGATCGCAAACGCAGGGCTCATCGCGTGCCAAGGAGGCGATGCAAGCAGCAAGCCGTGCGGTGCGAGACCCTGCCAGAGTGGCATATGTAGGGTCAGAGGCAGGGTGAGTACTAATGGCTAGTTTGTTAGGGTTAGAGGCAGGGTGAGTACTAATGGCTAGTTGGTTAGGGTTAGAGGCAGGGTGAGTACTAATGGCTAGTTGGTTGGGGTTAGAGGCAGGGTGAGTACTAATGGCTAGTTGGTTAGGGTTGGAAGCAGGGCTAGTACTAATGGCTAGTTG
>CM025667.2:4859432-4870385 GCA_014621495.2 Entosphenus tridentatus
TTAGGGTCGGAGGCTGGGCTAGTACTAATGGTTAGTTGGTTAGGGTTGGAGACAGGGCTAGTACTAATGGCTAGTTGGTTAGGCTCAGGGATAGTGCAAGCTAGTTTTATAGGCGGAGCTACACCAGCTAATCGAATGCTATCTGGAAGGTACTTTTGGCCTACTCTTCCATGCTGGCCAGTACACACCTTGGAATCGATGGCAGTAGCCATACACTTTAACCCACGACACGCGACATTCCGACCGACCGGAGCCACGTGTAGGTGAAACGCACGGTGAGGTGGGATGCATCGTGAGGTAGTCTCGGGACAGAAACCACAGCTGGGTGAGCAATCGTCTTGGTGCTGGTAGCAGCGGGATGCGCCGTCTGCAGCTCCGCATCCTCACCTCTGTGTACTCGCTTCTCTATTGCATTCGCAGTGGTATTGTAATAAGTATAGTGTGCTGCCAAGCCAGCTGGACTCGGTTGAACAGCCCGCTCTTCACGAACGGCAGAGCCACCTGTGCCCACTAACTCACAGGCACAAACAAACAAAAAATATGTCAAGACAAAGATCCTTCCCCTGTGTAGCCACACAGACTGTTGGGGCAAGCGCGAAGAAAGCTGGCAGTGCACAAGATGGGTTGTGTGGCCAGGCTCATGCCCAGCCGTCTTTGGCTCCAACCTGTTGATGTTTACATAAGATACCCATTTAAGGCTAAGTGAACCTTCGGGGGTCCCGAGGCCGGTTTAAGATAACTCGCCGGTGACACACGCGCTCTGCCAAAGGCCCCGTGAAAGGACAGATGCGGGGGCACCGGTACGGCGATCGAGCGAGTGTGGGGGGGGCAGGGGAAGACCTTGAGCTGCCTGTACGGCGAGGGGGGCGGCCTCAGTACTTGAAGGCCCCGGCGCGTCCGGCGCGAACGACAAAGTCTTTGATGAGCGGCTCCTCGAGCCGCTCGAAGGCCTTGGTCTGCGTGACGGCCGTCAGATGGTTCACGCAGAAACGGAAGCAGAACTCCTCCAGGTCCTGGTGCAAACGTGGCGGTGGTAGTGGCGGGCGGGCGGTCGGTCGATCGGTGGCGATTGGTGGCCCGGTGATTGCAGCGGAGGGGTTGGGTGGCCACACCGGCGGTGTGGTAGGGGAGGCGTGGAGGTTATCCCTCCCAGTGCGACAGGAGAGAAGGGGATCGAATGTGAGCAGCGAACACGGTCGTCGCACACCCTCGCTCGCTCGAGCTCGTGGCACTGCCGGTGTGTTCTTTACAGCTCCAGCTATGTCAGTCCACTGCTGGATGAGGCCCAGGCCATGCAGGTCGTGAGAATTACTTCACCACGCTGGTCAATGTGAGCTTGTGAAGGCAGGCAGCATAGATCTCCCGCACCGCTGATGAGCGCGGTTGGCGGCGTACGGTGCAAAAAGAAGTTGAATAGATGTGGCAGCATCTATTGAACTTCAATACGTGCTGCCACAAGTGCACCACTGAATTTTGCTGCGCTGCCCCGCTGCTCCCCACAAGATAGCACCCGAAAAAGCCTCCAACACCCGTTGCGCGCCACGGACACCCACCCAAGCACTTAACCTGCTCAGCTTCCGAGACCTGATGAGACCGCGCACGCGCTGCCGGCGATTCCGCCACAATTCGCATCCATTAAACTCTCGCGCAGGCCACGCCCACTTCCCTTCGGCTTCCGCTGCACCGTACCCCTCCACCACCGCTAACATTCATATCCACGCCACGCTCGAAACTTACTTTGTTGCACCACCTCTGCTCACACCGTGTGCTACCCAATAACTCGGCACGCCCTCCCTTGGACGAGTGCGGAAGACGAAAACGACGAAGATGGGCGACTGCGGCGTCGCCGCGAGGAGCTCGTACCTTGGCGTCGTACTTGACGGCGGCGGCGAACAGCATGATGCCGTTCTCGATGCTGATGCCCTTCTTGATGATCTGCTGGCACAGCTGCTTGAGTCCCAGCTCGCAGTACGACGTGGCCAGGTCGAGTAGGCCTGGCGACACGCGAGCACGCACGCACACACGTTACAGTTAATAATTATAATAAAATAATAACAATAATACAAAAACCGCCGTCACGACAGTTTTCCCCGTTGAGGAGATCTGGCAAAGGTCGCGGTGCAACACGGCACTGCCCCCGCCCCCCCACCCCTTTCCGGCCTCACCGATGGCGTCCTCTGGCGGCAGGCTCACGGTGTCGGTGTAGAGGTACTGCAGGAAGGCGCGGTAGACGGCGTAGGTAAACTGTTCGATCTCGATCTCGTCTTTGCCGTCCTCGTTCCAGTGCGACTGGAACATGGAGCGGAAGTGCTCGCAGCGGATCTTCAGCACCACCTTGTGCACGTGGATGAAGCGCCCGTCGACGCAGAAGCGCAGGTCGCTCGTCTCGGGGTTGTCAAACTCCTTCTTCATCGACTGCGCCATTGTCTCGTGGTCATCTATGTCTGGCCAAGAGGGGGGCGATGAGAGGGGGGCATTCGTGAGTCACGTGGGGGTCACGCAGAGGTCGCAACGTAATCGGGGGGGGGGGGGGGCGAAGGGCAGTTATCGCCGATTGGTCGTAAAGATTTGAACAGTGTATCCCTCGCCAGCGAGACACTCGTACTGCTCCAAATTAGTAACATTTTATAAATTACTCAAATTACCGGATTACAAGATGCGCTGAAATGTACGTCATTGGTGAGTGGGCCGAGATCATCAATTTACTCTGCTTGCGAACCTGCTTTAATCACAGGCAGTGGCTGAACCAAGGACTCGAACTCTCAGCGGTGCAAGCTCAGCGCTCCGACCTCCGAGCCGCCCGGCTACCTCACGGCATTTCCCTCATGAAAAGTCACGACGGGAACCTTTCCATCACACACAACTGTGACCTCGAGTTAACATTCAGGCAAACCACCGTTGGAATTTGCCACCCTGGGCGTTACCGACCAGGTGGCCGAAACCCGGAGTGGAACCCAGGCTTTCCTCTCAGCGGTGCCGGCCTCAGCATCTCGGTCCGTCCGACCGACCGACCCACCCGGCCTGCCTCTCCCTCAACCCCCGAACATCGTGGGCCGCGGACGGTCTGCCCCCCACCCCCTCACCCGGCACCCACTCCTCCACCCCGTGGAGGGGCGGCGGCCGCTCTCTCACCAATGGCGAGGAGGCGCCACATGACGGGCGGCGACGCGAAGCAGGCGAACACGTCGTCGGTGCTGGCGAACTGCGTGAGTCTGGGCGCCGCGACCGACTGCCCCCGGCACTGGCCCCACATGTACACGGAGCCCGAGCAGGTGCGGCCCGCCGAGGTGTGCGTAAAGTGGCATGCGGCTACCTCCGTGAACCTGCTCGCACGCGCGCGTACACACACACACACACATACACACACACATACACTCCATATAGCCTTTATAGACTGTTGGAGAAAGTGCTGTTAACGAGTAGCACCTGTGAAAGTCGGCACAGCACACGAGGGGGTGGGTGGACCGCACCACGCCCGGCTACCTTTCTCTCCCCGATGGTGATGTTTACAGATTCTGCGAGGTTTTAATTTAAAGCTGAGTCAACCTAGGGGTGGCCCAGGGCCGGTTCAGATATTTGTCACCGCTGAGCGGGAATCGAAACTCCGGTCACCAGGTTCGCATGTGCGGCGTGCAAGCCTCTACATTACCACCCCACACAGATCCACGCACCCACCCACGCACGCACGCACACAGTTAGATAGATCATCAGCCACAAATCTATCTCCTGCCGGATGAAGGCCTCCTCAAGCCGTCTCGTCGGGTTTAAAAAGGGTGGGGGGAGGGTGGTGGGTGGGGGAACCCTGACCTCTCCTCTTCAAAGGAGATCTGGACGGGTGTCTGTAGGTTCGTCTTGTTGCCAATGCCCAGCTGCCCGTACGAGTTGGCGCCCCAGGCGTGGACCGATCCGTCATCGGCCAGCGCGATGGTGTGAGCGTAGCCGCACACGACCTGTCGTCGCGCGTGACAAACACGCACAAACACGCGCACACACGCGCACACACGCACACGCACGCACACACGCACACACATGCACACACACGCACACACACGCACACACACGCACACACACACACGCCTTGAGACAAAGACCCCACGTAAAACAGGCTTGTTGAGGCAAGTGTTGTTAGCGAGTAGCACCTATGAAGGCCTATGAAGGCCGGCACAGCACACGAGGAGGTGGCCAGCACCACCAGCACCACGCCCGGCCGTCTTTGTCTCCCTCGTGCTCATGTTTTATACACATTGCCCAAGGTACTCGATCTGGGGGAGGCCAAGAACCGGTTCAGATAATCGTCGCCGGTGTTGGTGGCCGTGAGCGGGAATCTAAATCGGGTTGCTGGGTTGGTAGCGCAGCGCGCTAACCTCTACACTACCCTTCCTCGTATATACACATCAATATACCTGCATGTGTACACAAGTTCCTCTATAAATCCACGTATGTATATATATATACACACACACACACACAAAGACAACATTTCCCCGTACAGGCTGTGAGAGAGGCGATATGGCCGCACAAAAAAGGCGAGCGACAATACATTTGGTTCTGCACTAACTTTGGCTAAATTCCAGCTCTGAGAGAAATAAAAATATCGATACGACTGCCATGACGACGAAGATTACTCACTGTCGGAGGGCGGGTGGGTGAGTGCTGCCCCCTAGTGTGGTCCAGAAGTAATGAGCGTCTAACGAGCGCTTAAAATTAAATGCCATTCTCGTCCAAGCCGGCATCTCATCATGCTGCGCACTCTACGACACAAGAAGGTGTGTGGGTATGAATATGTTATCGGCCAATTAATGAGTGTTCATACACGTGGGAGGAAGCCACAGCACCCGCAGAAATCCCACACGTGCGAGGGGGCAACACTCTATCCCATAAAGATTGAACAAATGATATTTATCCGCACTTTGCTGGACCGCCGTAAAAAAAAAACTATTTTTATTTTACCAGGCGAGGCCCACTGAGCTATGGAGCTCATTTTCAGAAGCGACCTGGCCACAAGAGAGAGGTCAACGAAATGGCTTGTGTTTAAATTTATTGCAGCCAAATACTCTTAAACGCACGTTTCTAAATGTGGAGGGAAGTAAAAAAACCGGAGGACCCGAAGAAAAATCCACACAACCATGGGGAGCACAATACACAGCAGGCATCAGGGTGGAGATCGAACCCACGACCTCCTGCATACCAGGCGAGGTAGTTAACATCTCATAGCCACCAAGATGATGACGGTGATGAGAGATACGCAGACTCCAAATATACAGCAGGCGTCGTCAGGGTCGGGATCGAACCCACGACCTTCTCCATACCAGGCGAGGTAGTTAACATCTCATAGCCACCCGTGGTGCCTTCTGCGAGCGAGCGGGACGGTAAGGGACCCCCCGTTGCGCGATTACCTGCACGATGCAGACGCCCTGCAGCGACGCCAGCCTGCAGGGCGTAGGCTGGTTCACCGTGTTGCCAACGCCCAGCTGTCCATTCCCATTATACCCCCAGCTGTACACCTGCACACGAGGACAAAGACCCCCGTCATAGCCTTTCCCAACAGGCTGTTGGGCCAAGTGCTGCTCGCGAGTAGCACCAATGAAGGCCGGCACGGCACACGGGGGGAGAGTGGCCAACACCACGCCCGGCTGCATTTATCTCCGCAGTGGCGATGTTAACAACACACCACACCATATACTCCTACACTTCCAATTAGCACGGTTGGCTATGTACGGTACCTACATACATAGGTGTCCCATTGCATGCCCATGGGTCTCTGTGTAAGTCTATGAGCCAGTTTCTTAAATCTCCCAGTGTCTCTATCCATCCAGCAGTGGATAGGGTAAGGTGTGGGTGACTCCACCTGTTCTAAGATGTTTGGCCTGCATGGAAGAGTAGGCCAAATACGCTGTAGAGGGGCTCTCTGGAGCTCTCTCTAGTGGATGCCCGTCCGCCAGCAGTGGTGCGAGCGAGAAACTGCAGGGCCGCACCTCAACCACCGTAACGATGTCTGTGGGTACTTCCCCTCCCCCCCCTCTCTCCTGGAGGCTCCGGCTCAGGCTGGCTGCGGGAGCCTCTCACCTCTCCGTTGTCCAGCACGGTCATGGAGGAGGTCTGCCCGCACGCGATGCTCACGGCGACCTTGCTCTGCAGACACGCGATGACGCGGCGTGGCGTCGCCTGGTTCGCCGTGGTGCCCGAGCCCACCTGCCCGCAGTTGTTGTAGCCCCACGCGTACACCTGCGCGTGCGGGTGGGTGGGTGGGTGGGTGGGGAGACGCACAAAGGACAAAGCTCCCCCATGTAGATGTCTTACAGGCTACATCATGGGACCTCCTTTGCCAGTACCAAAATATACCAATAGGGTTTTTCCCCTTTTTTCTGGCAACAAAACTGACACCTTTTGCAAGGAATCATGTCTACATTAACCGCAATACTTGCAGTCAAATGCAAACAAAAACACAATACTCTGGTAATTTATGCATTGTCTTTGAAACTGATTGGTCCACACCAGAGACAGCTTTCTTTGGAGCCTCGTCTCATATGGTGTTCGACCAGATGGCGCTTGTAGCAGAGGTCGCAATCGGGTACCCCATACCCGTACCCTACCCGATACCCGGCTACCCGTACCCAGCCGGGTACGGGTACCCGTTTGCGACCCTGGTGCGGCCGGGTACGGGTAGCCGCACGTGACTCACCCCAACCAATGAGAAGGCCATCACTCATTTCCCAACGTCTTGTCTCTTCTCACAATTCAAGTTCCTAGAATCAACCCACCCGCGCCTGCAACATGGCTTCATCCCAGAGGTCGCAATCGGGTACCCGATACCCGTATCCTACCCGATACCCGGTAAGGAATCAAAACCCGTTTGCGACCTCTGCCACGTACCTCTCCGTCGTCCGTGAGCACCATGGAGTGATGGGAGCCGCACGCCACCTGGGTGACTCGTTTGCCCGCCAGATTGGTGGAGACGGGCGAGGGCACCGCGCCCTGATTGGTGCAGCCGTTCCCCAGCTGACTGTAGCCGTTGTGACCCCACGTGTAGACTTCGCCGTCTGGGGTGAAGGGGCGGGGGCATCCGTGGGTACACGAGGGTCAGAATTATAAGTTTGGTCGTAAATGTTTTATTTTAATTCACAACTGATTTTTGGGGTAAGGCCACTACGAAACGACCTGGCCAGATTTGTGTCGCTAAGAACCCTCCACCACCCGACACAGCCAAACAAGTTAAACGGTCACTCGGCGTACAAGCGCCGCGAAATAACGCGCCAATATTTATCGTTTCAGCTTAGTCGCGGGTTAAATTGAAGTATTCCCACAAAAAAAAAGCCATGACGGTCACCTTGCTGTCATACACATTTGTTATGAAAAGACAAAACGCTTCAGGAAAATCAATGGTAGCATTAGCCACCATGTGCGGTACCGTTTTCGGGCCAACGGCTGAAGGACCAATATTGCACGACCACAACGCTTTACACCGCACTCCCACCGGTGACGGCACCGGTGACGGCACCGGCGGTTCTACCGAGCTAGCCCTTCTCTCTTCTCCCCGCCTCCCACTTCCCGGCCACCCCCCTCACCGCTAGTGACGAGCAGCACATGGGGTCCACTGCCGTAGCTCACGGAGAGGATCTTCTTGCCGCAGAGCGCGTCGACGCGCCACGGCTCCAGCGTGCTCTGCCCGTCGCCCGTACCCAGGCAGCCGCTGCAGTTGGTGCCGATCGCAAACACCTGGGAGGGACGGACGGGAGGGGTGAGAGATGGCAAAGGGAGAGCGACGGTGTTGTTGTTATTGAGACGAGGGAGGCAGCAACAGAGAGGTCACTTGTTCGATTCGATCTCCCGGCGCGGCAGTTGAAACAACGTTGCAAGTTTATTAAATCTCCACGCCACCTCCCGTCACCACCTCTGTCGACCAAGCAGTATTAATTAGGGCGCCACAGTTCGTCGATCGGCCGGTCAAGTGTGGTGGGGTAAAGTGTGGGTATAGCTCTCAATCTAGAGCATGGCCGCACCGCACAACCAGACGCTCGTGGAAAGCGATCTTCGCGTCGCTACGGCTCGCCTACGGCCGCAGGCAACGTCACCTCGTCCGGGAGCCGTTCTCACCTCATCCGAGTCAGTGACGAAGATGGCCTCGTTTCCCGACGTGCCGAACACGCACGCCTGCCGGATCCTGCGCACCTCGTCCGTGGGAAGCAGCGCGAAGATCGGCCACTTGCCGACGTCCAGCATCGCGTGAGCCGTCGCTGCGAGCACGCGGGAGGGGGTTTCAGGGCGCGGTGCCTGCAGCTCCGCGTCCGTCACACTCTTCCGACTTTGCGGTTACAAACAAAAGCTGTGGAGCTCGACATCATCCGGCGATTCACGCGTGAATGCTCGGAGCCGTCTGCGGATGAGGGCGGCCTGGCTGGTGCGATTCTGCTCCGAGGGGGAACACTGACAGCTGGAAAACCAGAACGGGTGTCACTTCAGAGCCGATTGGAGTGGAGATTACGGCTTTGTCATGACGGAAGATAACAGTGGCGATGTTTCGTGTGATACCGGGGGCTGGGATATTCACTGCGTCTTCATATCAGTGTGTGTTGAGATCGGTGTTCTGAGATTCGTGTGTTGAGAGGGTGGTAGTGAATGTTTTCGGTGCTACAGGGCTTGGATTGTTCTTAAAATCGTATCTGCGTGTCACTGCCTTCCGCGCTTAAGTTGTATATTAAACGTGGTTCAGCCTCAACCCCTTTAGCGGTTGGCCTCTTGTTGTTGTTCAGTCTCTCTGCCTGCACTCCATCCACTGCACACAAACCGAGCCACAGAGAACACGGAATGTGGAGGAGAACAAACAGTAGCCCCCGAAACTGCCCTGCACAACTGCTCCCCATTACAATTTACATGATAAAGGCGCAGACCTGCAATTTCTTACGCCACCGCTGCCTGAAGAAGCCTCCACTAGACGGGGACTCTAGAAAGCTCTAGAGAGCCCCCCTCAAGAGGAGAGTGTTGGCCTACTCTTCCACCATGGCCAGACGTTGTGGGAATAGCCATAATTTACCCCATCACACGCGATATGCCCATCACTCACACCACTGGATGGACAGAGCCGGCGGGGGGAAGATTGAAGAACTTTGCCTCATTGTTTCGACTGCCGTATCGCGAGATCGAATCGGTGGTTTCTGGATTCCAAGTCCAGCGTGATCACCATTACACACACACACGGCAGTATCCCCATAATTAAATGACCAGAGGTCATTTAAAATTGGTGGAGCGGTTCGCGCAGCGATTAGCACAACGTGATCTGAACCCACCTATCGGAGTTTGATTCCCGACCCTGGTTAACATCAGTGACGATTCATATCTAAACTAGTCCTGGACCTCACCACCTTCACCTAACCTTACTGACCAGCGTGGTGAAGTATGGTCACACGGCTCGATAAGCCCCGCATCTAGTAGTGGATTGCCAAAAAAAGCTGTAATAAACTATTACGATTGGTTTTATAAGCCACGATTCGTTTTCCCCCGTTGAAACCTGGTTTGACACGGCCTGTTTATTCGAACGTGTTTATGTGACGAAATGTTCATATTTTTTTCCTCGACTTAAACGAACTCCATTGTTGATGCGTCTGAGGTTCTGTATACAGACAGGAAAGTGAAGAACTAGAGGTCCCCCCCCGCTTCCCTCGTGTACAAGGGAGAGATGTGACCTTGATAAGGGAGAGATGTGACCTTGATAAGGGCTCACCAGTGTGCCACATTAACCCCGGCCCACAAGGTATGAGAAAACAACGGGCATCATTGATACACCCTTATTTGCACAAGTCGTAAGACGATAACACATGCCATGAATATAGACTAAGAACTGTTTGACTGTGGAACTATGCCCCACAATAGTTTCGCAAGCCACGCTTCTATTGATGGGACCCCAGTTCGGTTTCAACCGGTATAAGTGAGTTTTTTTTATCTGCGTAAACATATGCAGTACGATACAGGGTGCTTCAAAAAAATGTGAACGCTTCTGAAAATTTGCAACAACCGTCGCCACGTGAAATGTGCTTCCCTGGAGAAGATTCCAGGACACGTGTTGACAACGATGGCGAACAAATGGGAGACTGACTTTTTGAAGCTATTAACATTACATTTGTTATCACGTTACAGTGTTATTAACCGTTCTTGTTCCATTAAAAACGACAGCCTCATGTAAGTGTTCACATTTTTTTGAAGCCCCCTGTACTGTGGAATGCTGCTACACTACTGTGCTCTTGCATGGCGTTAATATCAGCTGACAGGGAGAGAGGGCTGGGTGGCGCAGCGGTTATCGCACCGAGTTATCAACCAACCCGGAGTTCAATTCCAGGCCCCGGGTAACATCAGTGGCTCGGTGATAACGCAAACTTGGCCATTATGAAACAAACCCCCCCACCCCCCTATAACCGAGACACATTGCGTGGGGAGGCCTTCATCCAGCAGTGGATTGACACTAGCTTGTTGTACATTATAAGCAACATCGGTGCAGGATGCTCACGGACAAAAATCATTGTTGTATATGTACACGTGGTGAAAGCTATCGTTGTCCATTACCAAATAGCGTTCGTCGAGCCCTAAGGCTCTCGCTCTCTCTCTCTCGTCCATTGTTTTTGCTGTTGGACTGTACTATGCGAACCCTTCAACAACCACCAGAGGAACACCACAACCAGGGATGTACAACACCAAAATCAATCTAGCGGCTCGTCAACTGTTGTTATTGTTGTTGTTGTTTTGGTTGTTGTACGGTGCTCGATCAAGTTGAACGCAAACTAAAATAACATCTCAACAACGAGGACGGCGAGACTGCAACAACAACAACAGGCTCCAAACCACTCTCCATTCCACTGTTGTGTCTGTTGTGTTTGTTGTGGTTGTCGTGGTTGTTATACTGCACTCAACAACGCTGAACACACACAACACAACAACCCTTTAGCACAACACTACCACACAACA